>APFE031186514.1:58739-214811 GCA_000404065.3 Pinus taeda
TAAATTAATTGAGAAAATAATTTCTTATTATTATAGAATTCCAAGTATCATTATTTTACATTTTGACCCTTTTATTGACGACTATTTTTTAATGGAAAAAATATTTGTTGGACTTGCATGTTTAACCTACCTTATTCCATGTACTCAAACTAATTTTCCAGGGTTGAATCGATATTCAAAAATGTAATTGAATATATATACACACACACACAGAGAGAGAGAGAGAGAGAGAGAGAGAGAGCATTATCTATAAGTCTCTATAGAGATGCAATCTTTGGTGGTGCAAATTTTTTAAGTTTTCTGTTATAAAAGGGTTTGGGAATTAAGAGTAGTGATCCCTCTCAACTCTTACTAGGTCCATGGCTACGACGGATCTATACCCATTTAATTTATATTAACATAGATTTATCTTAGTTTGGATTTATTAAGTGTCACAAGGGATCAAATTTCTGGAGATGAAAATATTTTTAGTGCAAAACTTGAGAAAAGGTTTAGACTAATCATGGTGAATCCCTCTCTATGAATTAAAACGAATATATGAAAATATAAATTAAATAAATATAACTTTTAATATATTTATATAAAATGGTGATATTATTCAATATAATCGAACCGATTTAAAAGAGAAATAGGCTCCTCCATGATCAATCACATGCAAATTATTTTTGGTTGGTGGATTTCGAACCAACCAATGTTGGTGCATATTCACAATATAACATAATTTTTTTTTTTTTTTTTTTTTTTGTAAGTCCATTAGGAAAACGAAGTACATTTCCATCGATCATCTAATATTGTTCTTCCCCAAAGGAAACTATACATGTAGGAGATATTTAATGTCTTAATATTGCATAGAAAAATGAGAACTAATTGACTACTATCAAAGTGATCAAATTCACGAGCACACATCTAACTATTGATTACTGGAACAAGTATCATTGATTCACATTCATTAACCTTATCCAAGAAGTTCCCCTCTATTGAGGGATGAGATGATACCAAAGGGGGTTGATGAAGATATGGAGAAGCTAAGATGCTAGGAGTTGAATTTTGTTGTTGAGATAAGTCCTTATTTTCACTTGCATAGTCTTGGAGAGAGAAGCAACCTTTGGATCCTACCAAGCACGATTATTTTTGTTTGCATCTTGGTTTTCTAACCTCCCAATTAATGAAGGGAAATAATTATAAAGGTTTCTAGGCTATTGAATGTGTTGGTGATGTTTTTACTTGGGATCTTACATAGGTTACACACAAGACAAATTACATTAGATGAGGTCAGCAAGGCACTTTTGGTCACATGACAGCAGCTTGACTTCCTATCAAAATTTATGGAGCCCCAAAATACAAAATATTGTGCCCTGTATAGATCTACAAGGTGGAGCACACCATACCATCAACTTTCATAGTGGTTAACAGCCACGAATGGTCTGGTGGAAGACTACCTATGAGATGTGGTTGGCTACCATTTCCTGTGTGCTCAGGTGGGTGGTTTACAAAACCACCCTCCCCACCATGCAAAAATGATTTAGTGGGGGAGGGTGGACCCATCATGATATTAGCTACCCCTACACACTCCTCTTTCCACATCATCTTCTACCTCTATGTTTCCTCACCACATCGCCCCCATGCAACACTTGCCATGACATTTTGTCACCCACCTCCGTGGCACCTCCCCAACACATATCATCACTCATGCTAGTGGCACAACCCTCTATGATGACATCACAACCATTAGATGACGTGATCATGACATCAACACATACAATCACAACTTGACATGTGGCAATTTCAAGTTCGAGGAATTTTCATTTTTACAAAATGGTTGGTAGGGGAGTTATTCTATAAATTGTTACCAAGAAAATTTTCAGAACACACATAATTCTTATTGGAGCTCATAACCTCCTTAGCATATGACCAAAACCATTTTCCCATCACCTCATGCTGATGGTGTTGGAAGTTCACCAACACAGGGGTCTCCTCAATATGAAGTCCGAACTAGAACTCACACCGTTTGGATTAGGTGACCCTTCTAGAATAAATACCTAGGCATCATTCACACTTATAGATTTTCCTTGGCTGTATTAAATAACATAAGAGAGTATGCCAACAACCTTTGAAATAAGAAAGTATGTCAACACTATGAAGTATATAGTTGCAATGTATATAAATTACTTTTACGGACATGAAGAGAGAGAGAGAGCCTTTAGATGATAAGTAATAATAATATCCTAATAAAGACACATGTGAGCATATAAAGAATCATTAATTAACATAAAAAATAGCTCACAAGGTAACAAAGATCATAAAATCAAGTAACAATGCACATTGAATATTATTTATACCAAATCCAATGAAATAGTTTTGTTTATTTAGTATGTTTGAACAAAAACATATAATGAAAACATTAAAAAATATTCTTACAACATCCATGATAGATGCATGGAAGTGTGTTGGCTCTAAGAGCTTCAAATACTATGTGAAAGTTCCAAGATAGATAATTGCAAAGATGCAACAGTAGCCCTAATAGTGGAAAATTCATCCACCACTTGTGCCTACAAAGAATGATATTATCTCCTATTCCAAGTTAGAGAAGGCAAGGTGAAAAGTCCCTTGCTTGAGCTATGAGGGTTAGTTTATAACAAATGAGGTTCCAATTCACCTCCCATGTGACTCTTGAACTCCCTCCTGACGCTTGAGTGGACATATGACTTTTGATCTTCTATGTGACCTCTAGCATTCTACATGACACTCAGACTTCCTAGTGACTTTCAAAATTCCATGTTTGACCCTTCAGATTCCAAAAATTTTATATTTTCTCATTTTTTGGAAATACAAAATCACATTCCATGAATTGTGGAAAAGTACATGGACAGCATAATACTTTTTTTGCGACACATTGAAAAGCTATAATTTGGTGACCGCAACATAAAACTTAGTTATAAAGTTTCAATGCCATGTTCCTTTGTTCAGTACTATGTCTTTAGTTCTTCATAATAGATTTGAATTATACTTGATCCTCACCATCCAAGGCATCTGGATAAGTATTGGAGCATTATAAGTGAATATGAGATGTCATCTTTCTATCGTGGTCCAAGATTCATTTACTACTACATGATAGTGTATTTATGTCTCATCTTGAAAAGTGTATTTTCGTAACTTATCCTTGATGATCTTATTGGGTATCATATTTCCATGTTAAGATGATAACACCGATAAGTTTATTTCACTCATGACAATATAGTATAATTCCCAAAATCACCTAGTCTACCTCATTTTCTTATGGAAATGTTGACTCTAATGAGATAGGTCACAATGGATGAGAGAGAGCCCTTCTTGGGTGCAGTGCACAGAATCAAGAGTCAATCAGTGAAGGACTTGGCACTAGGAATGTATGGTACATAGTTGAAAGGAAGGAATAAGAAATCTTATGTGTATGGTAGAGGTCCTCAAGATGGAGATGGTAGGCTTTCTCACTAAGAATGCGTAGTGTGAAATGCTTCAAGAGAAGGGTCTAGTTGTTGCACATTAAAGCACTCCAAGGGATAAAGGATAACCCTACAACTCCCTAAAATTTCATAGTGTAAATTGAAGGTAATTATAGTTTAGGTATTCCATAGAGGGAATGTTGAGGAGGCAAGGATGACATGTTTGGGCACTATGACTACACAATGTGAATTGACTAAGGAGGAGCCTTTAGGAATTATGAATTTTTTCACAAAACAGTCTCAAAATGACCATAATGTCCACTCGGAATGCACATAGAAAAACTCAAGGAAAGTTTGGTCTAGGCATGAGCAATGGGAAAATGTAAGAAGAAAGCTTGAGTAGTTATTGCTTTGACATTGCTCAATATAAAAAGGAGGAGGTTGTCCTCTTAGATGGGTTCAATGTGCAAGTCCAAGAGGTAAGTGTCTCATTAATTAGGGTTAGGAAGGTGTAATTCACTCATCACTTAGCTAAAATTTGCGTGTGCTCATGAGTTGTACAAGAGGTGAGGAAAGAGAGGAATGCCAAAAATTAACTAAGAGATCAATGACACAAGAGTGTGATAGTATATAAAAAGTATCAAACACACACATATACAACCAAGAACATTACAAGAATATATAAAGTACTCAAACAAGGATGGATATAGTGAAATGACAAGAAAACCAAGTGTGACACTTAGGCTATATATCTTTACAACACAAGTGTCAAATACAACCAAAATGTGCACTATGCCATGAGAATGTGTCCTGTTAGAGTCGGTCTTGTCAGTCCTCCGTCGGAGATCAAAACTCATTCTGCATTTCATTTTTAGGAGTCCCGCTCCATTCACCCAGCTACATTCCACTAGGGGCATGCCATAATCTGATGGAAGAGGTCATACTAGTCATTTCCCCTCATGTCTGGCTCCTGCTAGCTTAGGTCTTTTGTCAATGACCACTAAAGTCCATGACAGTTAAGGTCTGGTCCTTTAATGGACAAAGTCATTTTTGATAATTAGGTCTAGGGATTAATCAATTTGGTCTTCAACCATGTCCAATAAATCCATGCATGCCAGATTGAGGCCCTTACAATGTTATGATTCAGAGAGTTTCATCATCATGTTGATAGACTTCGACTCTTCTTCAAAACTCTCTTTTGAAGAAAAGTCAAACAGTGTCATTTGTGATAAAAATTTCAAAAAAGTCGTCAGTTTATTTCTTTAGCTGCAGTCATGGTTTCCGTGGCCAAATGCCCTTTCATGCAATCCCTGCAAATAGTGATGAAAATTTCATCATTTGAGCTAAAATTTCAATGGGAAAAGTGAAATTCAGTGTTGCTTTAAGTCAGTGAAAAAAGCCAAAATGTAACATTAGCAAAGTGGGTTTTTGGAGAAGAAAAAATTAAACCCATGACTTCAAAGTATTTAAAAAGAGGTTTCCACTAGCAAACAAGGTCATTGTGCAAATCAAGGTCATAGAGAAACGTTTCAAAGTCATTAGGAGAGCAAACTATGTGTTTAGAGTGAGTGGGAGTCATTTTCCAGAGCGCAGCGCACACACAGAGGGGCGTGGTGCACTGGATTTGGCGCACGGTGCACACCCACAAAGGCCTGAAATCGTGCCAAATTTCCTCAAGTTGCCTGTAAAATGCCTCAAATCAATAGGTAGGCTCTATATCATGGCTTACTCATCAAATTTTGTGAATGTTAAGGTGGTTCATGGCTATTTTTAATTGAAACAAAACTCATAAAACCAACCAGTAAGAAAACATCAAAGCCATGGTTTCTAGGGTTGCAAAATTCTAGTGTTAGTGCCAAGGCCCCATTTTCACCCCTCACTTTTCCCTTTCTTGCATTTTTCCCTATTTCCCCTTTCTCATTTTTCCTATTATCCCTACCCTAAAAAACTACCAAACCCTATCCCCTATCCCTCCACTCTTTTGTCAATAAAAACCCCAAAACCCTAACTTATCAAATACCCAAACCCCACTACATATCACTAAACAAAACTTCTCCCCATAACCCCTATTCCCATCATATTATTCCACTCCCAATACTCCTTGTTTTCATTGTTCCCCTTGGTGGCAGATATCACAACAACACCTAGTTTCACACCATCATCAAAGGGTAGCTTAAGTATAGTACACACAACAGTCATGGCATCTGAGCATTCATCAAAGTATGAGATGGAGACACAAATTGATTCATCCTCGGAAGAACAGGCTCCCAGGAGACATCACAAGAGTGGCAAACATGTTAGGGATGAGACAACTACCCTCACTGAATTGCAGACCTGCCTCTTGCCATGTCATGTTTCCAACATCTATCATGTTTTGAATTTTGTCAAAGGGTGGCTAATGTTAGAGGTCATCATGAGTTGGCCCGTCTTTTTGTGCTTCACCTACATGGAGGTCAGTCTATCATGGTCGGGGTCACCTTCACATTGACACCCGAAACTATCTCATTGGCAACCGGCATACCGGATGTTGGAGAATAGTGGCAGAAGAAAAAGAAGGTTGATGGGAAACATTATGAGCCTTACATTAAGGCCAGTTTCGTGAGGTAGCTCACAAGAGTCTTTCCATTCATACATTTGAAAGATGAATATGCTCTGCTCATGAAATTGATCATGAAGTACTTCAGCTGTGAGGGGAGATTCTCTCGTCTATATGCCTACCACATCAAGTTGCTCATGCACTTTACCAGGGTGCGGATGATGAACCTCCCATTTTTGATTTGCAGGAACATAGAGAGGATGAACACCTTCATGTAGCATAAGACCCCTCAGCAGCAACTTAATAGCGTTTATCACTTTGCTCTTATCCAAAATTTGGTGGATCATCAGTTGGGATTGTAGGGCATTTGCTTGGGAGGACTTCATCTCCTGTGACCTCTTCAGCACTTCACAGGTATTATCAAAGGCAGAGCATGAGATAGTTGGTCCTTCTTATCAGTATGAGTGCCATAAGACCACTACTATGCCAGTATTCGTTACATATCAAAGAGGCAGTAGGCACTTGTTTGCAGCAACAAAGCGAGTGTTATCTCCACCGGGGGTGGAAGGGGCCTCGCCTCCGGCATCGAAAACACAGGTACAGAACAAGGGAAAGAAACCCATTCATGACAAGGGGCCATCAGGTGAACAGGAGGCTGACTTCATCCTCGTTCAGGATGATGATGCAGATGTGGAGAGTGCAAAGCTTAGGATGACCATTCAAGAGTAGAAAATAGAGATCCAAGACTTGTCACTCAATTTGGAGAGGGCCAAATGGATCATCAGGTATTCGGAGCAGAGGAACAAACAGCTTGAGGACCAGCATGAGATCATGGAGCTGCAAAGCATCCGTGAGAATCGCCAAGCTGCCCAGCATAGGAGGATTGAGCTCACTCCATTGGAGCAAGAGATTAACAATGACCTTGAGCCTTGGCTCGAGCGTATCAACATCCACCTTGAGAGACTGCTGGAGAAGGCCGATAGGGACAAAACCATACTAAGGTGGATGGTTTATCATTATAGGGCACGGAACATGAGTTCGAAGGCTCGGATAAGGGGCTTGAAGGCAAAATTAAGCAAAGCGGCCAAGAGGCAAAAGAGGCAAAAAGAGAAATATCGGCTTCGAATATTGGCTCAAGCCTCTGTGGCCAAGAATAGTACCTCTTAGAGAACCTCCAACCGAAATTTCAAGAAATTTTGGGCAATTTTGGTCACATGGCAAAATTTTGGTCAGCTTAGGATTGAGAGCTCCGAATTGGAAATGGCTTGCATTTTTCGATTCAGCATGCAAAATCATGACTATTGGTGCATGGACAAGAAATTTGGGCATGATTTGAGTCTTCAGGAGGCCAAAAACGCCCAAAAAATGACCTCTCTACCGCTATTTTGACACATATCAAAACAGTATTGGGAGAATGAATATTTGGAGGGGAAAATGAGCACCAAAGTCAGAAATTCCACTTGGGTTGGAAAGTAGACAGGCCAGGATTTTCGACAAGCACACTTGAGAACATTTTTCACTCCTGCAGGTACCTCAAAACAGCCTCCAAAGTGGCGCGGCACATATAGAATTGGGCGCGATGCATATAGAGAAAAAGGCCAAATTCACCTTTGTTTCGCGAAATTTCGATTCACAACTTTCTCCAAGTGGGCCCGGTCATCTACATTTCACTTTTTTCGGCAATTAAGGCAAAGTTTAAAGAGTTTGGCTTCTGTCCAAGTAGCAAAGGAAGGCAAGTGGTCACCCAAGCCATTTGTCATTTTTGTAACGATGCACCTGTAGCTAATGGTTGGCTTTCCATCTCCATTTTGTAATGATTTAAGAAACTCCCCAAGTCTTGGTCATTCTATTTCCTCATGGCATAGTCTATTTATTGTATGCAAACTATTTGCAAAGGTTTGGTTGGCTTGTAATTTCTGAGAGACTGTGGGAAATAAACTATGTTTCTTCATTGTATATTTTGACAGAGGATTAACGAAAGGCAGTGACTCTGTTTCATGAGATTCATGTGGTTGTGAGTGTAGCAAATGTGTTTTTCCTTATGTTTCATATGTATTTCGTTATGTTTCATCGTTCATTCATATTCATTTCCAGTGAAATTTTCTGAGTAAGACAAGGTAGAATTCATTTTTATTGCTCTGCCTATGGGAAAGTTTCATGTTGTGTGTTTTTCTTCTGTTGAAAAGGATTCATTTACTTATGCCCTTTTCACTCTCTTAAGCAATCTCTCCATTCCACGTTATTTCAAACTAAATTTCTAGACTTTCCACCTATCTTTCCTCAAGAAGTAATCTATGCCTTTGTATTAAATTCTCTGCTCATTGTTGTCCGTTGGTCCCATACCATCCCAGAAACTTAGTCATTCATAAAAAATTGTTTCATGTATCCATATTTACTTACTAGCCTAAGATCAATATTTCACTGTAATTCATCTCAGACCATATCGTTTTGTTTATTCATTGAGCGTGACACGGAGAGAGCCCTCTCCTGTTCTTATATGGCTATCTACCAGACTGAGCATGGTTTGTGGTGACCCTGAATTTTACCTTCCTTTAGCCTAAGGTAGAATTAGGCACTAACATAGTGGCGACTCCGCTAGGGAACGAAATCAATCCCCTTAATTCTTGATAATTCTAAGCTTCCAAATGATAAGTTTAGGATTTGATAGGCTAAGTGAGTTGGTTGTGTCCTTTGAGTTTTCTCAATAGCACGCTCGCTTCTAGAAGATATACCAGAGCTAATCCAGATCCAGGTCCTCCGCACATCTATGAAAATCGCAATTTGATTTCAAGAATTTTTCGTCAAGAAAGCTCTATATCTCCCGTGTTCAAATCCCGTTCATGCCTTGACATTTTTGAGTATCTTGAAGAGCTTGATTTTGATGAGCAGTTTGAACTATCATTGTTTGAAACCAAGTTTGAAAGGGCAGTTGACTCTACTATCCACAATCCATAGTTTCTTGTAGACTTGGAGATGGAAAGGGCTAACCGGTCAATTGATAAGTACATTATAGCTCAGCTTCACACTCCAATTGCTAGCCCCCTACAAACTCTCCACACTCCTCCAACACCTCCAAGGCCAAATCCCCCAAGAGTGATGGCTGCCCGTTTTGCACCCCTTGTTCTACCTCAAGTCTTAAATGATATGCCCACAGATTATGAAAGAAAAATCCTATTTTTTGATGGCACTCCTAACAGCATTACTTCTCAGCAACATGTGGACAGAATGACAGATTTCTATGAACTTCATGAGATCGATGTGGAGAATGTGGCAATGAGACTCTTTGTACAGAAATTTACAGGTGAAGTGAGGAAATGGTTTAGATTCTTGCCGGCTGCACGCATCGCTACATTGGCTGACCTACAAAGATAATTTTTAAACCGTTGGGAAGTGAAAAAGAATCCTCTTCAAATTCTAGCTGAATATTAGAAAATCAAAAGAAACGCTGGTGAGTCGGTCCAAGACTATTGCATTAGATTCAATTATGTGTATAATGAAATTCGTGATCATCTAAGGCCACCTGTGGGGCTAGCCATGGTAAAGTTCCCAGATGGCTTTGATGCCGACATGGCTTATCAATTAATAGAGAGGACCGGCTACCATGGAAGACATACAGAAGATAGCGGTCAACGTTGAAGCAAATCTGCTAACCAAGAGAGCTAGAGCAAAGGCAGAGAAGAAGGTCACAGTAAAAGAAGAGTCTTCCTCGGTAGATCAATTACTCCAGAAGGTAGACTAGATGCTTGAAAGGGTGAAACTTGACAAACCAGAGCCACAAGTTAGAAATCCTAACTTTCATGGTCAGTAACAACCGCAATATAGAATAAGATAAAGAGATCAACGAGCCCAAGAGCAGACAACATAACAGCCAGTACAGACGCCTTTGCAACAAAATTTTGTGCATGGACCGGAGTCAAATGAGGATGAGAATATAATAGGTGAAGAAAACCACCTCTTTACTCCTGATGATTTGCCTATTTATCTCACTGAGGATGAGCAGTATGTAGAAATTTCGGCTGTACACAAAGACGCAGATTTCATTCTATCAAACGACACCATCTTGGAGGAAGAATCGGATGAGTACGAAAGAGGCTATATGAATGCTCTGTCCACCCGACAACAATGATATTCACTTAGAAACAGAGATGTGCCTGTCAAACCAATTCAGAAAAGCAAGGATGTTAAGGCATCAAAGAATGGTGCATCAGATACACAAAGCAAAGCAAAGGAGGTGGTTGATCCGAATAGCAGCAAATCACCATTAGCAGAACAATCACATCAGCAAGTTGCATCGAAAGAAAAGGAAAGGAAATAAATCCCAGTCAAAGAGGTAGAAAACATTCCCGCTTTTAATTTAGAGAAAGAGATTTCTAAATTGAAGATATCCATTCCGTTGAATAAAATAATGAGGAACAACAGTTATAGAGGGCAAGTATCTAAATGTTGAATTTGGACCCAATGTCTGACATGGTGAGTGTCGAAGATGATCAACCTGAAACAATTTTTGGGCCAGCATCGAATGGTGAGTCTCCTGATAGTGATGCGCCACCTTTTTATATCAGTTTAAGATTGCATGATTTTGTGTTACATAACACCATGTTCGATTCCAGAGCTTCTCACGATCTCATGCCCAAGGCTATCATGGATAAGCTGGGTCTAGACATCACCCGGCGATACCATGATCTCTATTCGTTTGATTCCAGCAGAGTAAAATGTATTGGGCTCATCAAAGACTTGGTCGTGAGTCTGGATCAGCTCCTAATGAAGAAGGTTTTGATGGATGTTGTTGTAGCAGATATTCCTCCCAGGTTTGGCAAGCTTCTTTCCAGATCTTGGGTAGCGAAATCAAAAGGGACAGTACAACTAGATTTCTCCTATGAAACGATTCCGGTGATTGGCCAAATGAAGAAACTGTATCGGGAACAAAAAATGAAATACATGATCACAAGTAAGGAGAAACCAATAAATCATCCGATTAATTATGTACATATAGATTTAGAGTCTTGTTTTCCAAATCTGATGAAGAGCACATGTACCATCTAAAAAAATGTCTTTCAAAAGTGCAGAAAATATGGCTTGTCACTGAATCTGAAAAAGAGCTTGTTCACCATGGAGGAAGGCAAACTACTCGGGCATATTATCTCAAAATATGGCATTCGTATTGACCCAGAAAGTGTGCAAGAAATTCAACAAATCGATCTGCCCCAGAATAAGAAAGAGATACAATCTTTCAATGGTAAAATGAATTTTCTATGCCGCTTTGTACCTAATCTTTCTGAATACCTAAGAGAGATGACAAACATGCTTAAGAAGGACAACCAACTGAAATGGATGAAGGAGGCTATGAAATCTTTCAATTTGATGAAATTGGCTCTTTCCTTAGCTCCAGTTCTAGTCAGCCTAGACTACACTCAAGATTTTATATTGTTTTCATTTGCTTCGCAGCACATTATGGCAGCTGTGTTATTGCAGAAAAGAGATGATTATGAAAGACCCATTGCATTCTTCAGCAAAGCTATAAGAGATGCATCCTTAAAATACAACGTCATTGAGAAGCAAGCCCTTCCACTTGTGAAAGCGTTGAAAGATTTCCGGGTATATATTTTACATTCTCATATTTTGGCCTATGTTCCTAATGCTGATGTCAAAGATGTTTTAGTGCAGATTGATCCGGAAGGAAGACGAGGCAAGTGGATTGCATCCTTGCTAGAATATGATGTGGAAATAAAGCCCACAAAGCTGGTTAAAGGACAGGGATTGGCAAAGTTAATGGCCGAATCAAACTTGCATGCCTTGGACATAAATCTGATCACTGTTATGTCCGATGAGAATGAGGAAGGATCATCGATTCAGGTATCTGGAATGTTTTCTCTTTCTCCGTGGTATTCAAATATCATATATGTGCTTAAAAATTTGTCACCACCACCAGGCATGACTAGAAACAAAGCGAGAACACTCAAGTTGAAGGCTACCAAGTTTTGCATTCTAGATTCTTCACTGTATTGGAAAGATCCCAGTGGCGTTCTGTTAAATTGTTTGGTGGAAAAGGGAGCAAAGAAAGTCATGGAGGACTGCCAACAAGGAGACTGTGGTGGTCATCTCTTTTGGAAATCAACAGCAAATAAAATTCTGAGAGCAGGGTACTATTGGCTGACATTGTTTGCTGATGTATATAAGACGGTCAAGCATTGCCATAAGTGTCATATTTTCCAAGGAAAGCAGAAGTTACAACCTTTTCCACTTAAGCCTATTGAGGTGAGTGCCCCTTTCCAGCAATGGGGGTTAGATTTCATTGGTGAAATTCATCCCGCTTCTTTGGGTCAGCGTAGATGGATCCTCACAGTGACAGATTATTTCACAAAATGGATCGAGGCAATTCCCACTAGACAAGATACTAATGTGGTGATCATTTCGTTCCTTGAAAATAACATCTTGCCTCACTTTGGTTTCCCGAATAATTTAATCACTGATAACGCAGCAGCTTTCAAATCAAAAAGGATGGTAGAGTTTTGTCATAAATATCACATCCTTTTGGGTCACTCAACTGCCTATCATCTACAAGGCATAAGAGGTTGGTCAATGCATTGTGGGCAGATTTGGTCAGTCAGAAGAAATCCATAGGTACATCACCTTTCGATCTTGTTTATGGAGTTGATACAATATTTCCTACCTCTCTCACTGCCCCGGTAGTCAAACTTCTTCAGGAGGCCGGCAGTGAAGAAGATCCCATGCAGAGAAGGTTGAATCAAATGGTCCACTTGCAACAGAACAGAGAAGAAGTTTTCAAGAACACATCTAAAGTACAAGAGAAGATTAAGAAAATTTATGACAGAAAAGCAAAGGAGAAAAAATTTCAGTTGGATGATGTGGTACTAAAGTGGGATGCAAGGAATGAGGAAAAAGGTAAGCACGGTAAGTTCGAGAACCTCTGGGAAGGTCCCTTTAAAATTGCAGCATATTGGGGTAAAAATTCCTTTCTTCTGAAGGAAATGAACAGGGAAGATTGTCTAGGAGGGCCGATCAACGGTCAGCTGCTCAAGTGGTACCATTTCTGAGTTACTAACATTGATTCCATTGTCATTGTAAATACCATTTTTATTTCAGTTTTGTTTGAGTTTGTCAAGTTAGTCTTCAAGTCATTTCAATGTCAAATTTAAGTCATTTTCTTGGTCATTTTAGTTTCGTAAATGAGTTAGAGTCCTGTGTTGTTTGTCGAAATAATGACTCCATAGCCCAATGGATGAAGGCATTGTCTAGCTCTTCCAAAGATCAGCTGTTCTTGGCACCTCCAAGGAGCTACCATCCCCCATTGGAACCAATGTTAGAGTCGATCTTGTTAGTCCTCTGTCAGAGATCAAAACTCTTTCTGCATTTCATTTTTAGGAGTCCCGCTCCATTCACCCAGCTGCATTCTACTAGGGGCATGCCATAATCTAATGGAAAATGTCATATTAGCCATTTCCCCTCATGTCTGGCTCCTGCTGGCTTAGGTCTTTTGTCAATGATCACTAAAGTCCATGACAGTCAAGATCTGGTCCTTTAATGGACAAAGTCATTTTCGATAATTAGGTCTAGGGATTACTTAATTTTGTCTTCAACAATGTCCAATAAAGCCATGCAGGCCAGAGTGAGGCCCTTACAAAGTTATGATTCAGAGAGTTTCATCGTCATGTTGATAGACTTCGACTGTTCTTCAAAACTGTGTTTTGAAGAAAAGTCAAACAGTGTCATTTGTGATAAAATTTTCAAAAAAGTCATCAGTTGATTTCTTCAGGTGCAGTCATGGTTTCCATGGCCAAATTCCCTGTCAAGAAATCCCTGCAAAGAGTGCCGAAAATTTCATCATTTGAGCTAAAATTTCAAAGGGAAAAGTGAAATTCATTGTTGCTTTAAGTCACTGAAAAAATCCAAAATGAAACATTAGCAAAGTGGGTTTTTGAAGAAAAAATGAAACCCATGACTTCAAATTCTTTAAATAGAGGTTTCCACAAGCAAATGAGGTCATTGTTAAAATCAAGGTCATAAAGAAACGTTGCAAAGTCATTAGGAGAGCAAAGTGCATGTTTGGAGTGCGTGGGAGTCATTTTCCAGAGCGCGACGCACACACAGAGGGGTGTGGCGCACTGGGTTTGGCGTGCAGCGCACACCCACAAAGGCCAGAAATCATGCCAAATTGCCTCAAGTTGCCTGTGAAACCCCTCAAATCAATAGGTAGGCTCTATATCATGGCTTAATCATCAAATTTTGTGAATGTTATGTTGGTTCATGACTATGTTTAATTGCGACAAAACTCATAAAACCAACCACTAAAAAAACATCAAAGCCATGGTTGCTAGGGTTGCAAAATTGTAGTGTTAGTGCCAAGACCCCATTTTCACCCCTCATTTTTCCCTTTCTTGCATTTTTCCCTATCTCCCCTTTCTCATTTTTCCTATTATCCCTACCCTAAAACAATACCAAACCCTATCCCCTATCCCTCCACTCTTTGGTCAATCAAAACCCCAAAACCCTACCTTATCAAATACCCAAACCCCCTATATATCCCTAAACAAAACTTCTTCCCATAACCCTATTCCCATCATATTATTCCACTCCTAATACTGCCTGTTTTCATTGTTCCCCTTGGTGGCAGATGTCACAACAACACCTAATTTCACACCATCATCAAAGGGCGGTCCAAGTACAGTACAAACAACAGTCATGGCATCTGAGCATTCATCAGAGTATGAGATAGAGACACAAAGTGATTCATCCTTGGAAGAACAGGCTCCCAGGAGACATCACAAGAGTGGAAAACATGTTAGGGATGAGCCAACTACCCTCACTGAATTGCAGGCCTACCCTCTTGCCATGCCATCTTTCCAGCATCTATCATGTTTTTAATTTTGTCAAAGGGTGGCTAATGTTAGAGTTTATCATGAGTTGGCCTGTCTTTTTTTGCTTCAGCTACATGGAGGTCAGTCTATCTTGGCCGAGGTCACCTTCACGTTGACACCCGAAACTATCTCATTAGCAATCGGCATACCGAATGTTGGAGAATAGTGTCACAGGAAAAAGAAGGTGGATAGGAAACATTATGAGCCTTACATTAAGGCCCGTTTCTTGAGGCAGCTCACAAGAGTCTTTCCATTCAAATATTTGAAAGATGAATATGCTCCACTCATGAAATTGATCATGAAGTACTTCAGTTGTGAGGGGAGATTCTCTCTTCTATATGCCTACCACATCAGGTTGCTCATGCACTTTACCAGGGTGCGGATGATGAACCTCCCATTTTTCATTTGCAGGAACATAGAGAGGATGAACACCTTCATGCAGCATAAGACCCCTTAGCAGCAACTTAATAGTGTTTATCACTTTGCTCTTATTCGGATTTTGGTGCATCATCAGTTGGGATTGCAGGGCATTGCTTGGGAGGACTTCATCTCCTGTGACCTCTTCAGCACTTCACAGGTATTATCAGAGGCAGAGCATGAGATAGGTGGTCCTTCTCATCAGTATGAGCGCAATGATACCACTACTATGCCAATATTTGTTTTATATCATAGAGGCAGCTGGCACTTCTTTGTAGCAGCAAAGGAACTGTTATCTCCACCCGGGGTGGAAGGGGCCTCACCTCTGGCATCCACAACACGGGTAGAGGACAAGGGTAAGAGGCCCATGCATGATGATGGGCCATCAGGTTAACAGGAGGCCAACTTCATCCTCATTCAAGATGATGATGCAGATGTGGAGGGTGCCAAACATAGGATGACCATTCAGGAGCAGAAAATGGAGATCCAAGACTTGTCACTCAATTTGGAGAGGGCCAAATGGATCATAAGGTATTTGGAGTAGAGGAACAAATAGCTTGAGGACCAGCATGAGTTCATGGATCTGCAAAGCATCCGTGAGAATCGCCAAGCTGCCCAGCATAGAAGGATTGAGCTCACTCCGTTGGAGCAAGAGATTAACAATGACCGTGAGTCTTGGCTCGAGCGTATCAACATTCACCTTGAGAGACTACTGGAGAGGGCCGAAAGGGACAAAAATTGAGCAAATCGACAAAGAGGGAAAAGAGGCAAAAAGAGAAATATTGGCTTCAAATCTTGGCTGAAGCCACTGTGGCCCAGCATAGTACCTCTTAGAGAACCTCCAACCCAAATTTCAAGAAATTTGGAGCAATTTTGGTCACATGGCAAAATTTTGGTCACAACACAAGTTTTTTCTCCCTGTGCGCCATGCCACTGGCGCGACGATTAGGATTGGGAGCTCCAAATTGGAAATGGATTGCATTTTTGGATTCATCATGCAAAATCATGACTACTGGTGCATGGACAAGAAATTTGGGCATGATTTGAGTCTCCATGAGGCCGCAAAGACCCAAAAAATGACCTCTCTGCCCCTATTTTGACACACAGGAAGCGGTCTTGATAGAATGAAGATTTGGAGGGGAAAATGAGCACCAAATTCAGAAATTCCACTTGGGTTGGAAAGGAGATAGGCTAGGATTTCAAACGAGCACACTTGGGCACATTATGGACTCCTACAAGTACCTGAAAACAGCCTCCAAAGTGGCACGACGCATATAGAATTGGGTGCAACGCATATAGAGAAAAAGGCCAAATTCACCTCAATTTTGCGAAATTTCGATTCACGACTTTCTCCAAGTGGGCCCACTGATCTACATTTCACTTTCTTTGGAATTTAAGGCAAAGTTTAAAGAGTTTGGCTTTTGTCCAAGTGGCAGAGGAAGGCAAATAGTCGCCCAAGCCGTTTGTCATTTTTGTAACGTTGCACCTGTAGCTAATGGTTGGCTTTCCATCTCCATTTTGTAATGATTTGAGAAACTCCACAACTCTTGGTCCTTCTATTTCCTCATGGCATAGTCTATTTGTTGTATGCAAACTATTTGCAAATTGTTGGTTGGCTTGTAATTTCTGGGAGACTGTGAGAAAGAAACTTTGTTTCTTCATTGTATATCTTGACAGAGGATTAATGAAAGGCATCGGCTCCATTTCATGAGATTCATGTGGTTGTGAGTGTAGCAAATGTGTTTTTCCTTATGTTTCATATGTATTTCGTTATGTTTCATAGTTCATTCATATTCATTTCCAGTGAAATGTTCTGAGTAAGACAAGGTAGAATTCATTTCGATTGCTCTGCCTGTGGGAAAGTTTCACGTTGTGTGTTTTTCTTTTGTTGAAAAGTATTCATGTACTTATGCCCTTTTCACCCTCCTAAGCAATCTCTCCATTCCACGTTATTTCAAACTAAATTGCTAGACTTTCCGCCTATCTTGCCACATGAAGTAATCTGTGCCTTTGTATTAAATTCTATGCTCATTGCTGTCTGTTGGTCCCATACCATCCCAGAAACTCAGTCATTCATAAAAAATTGTTTCTTGTATCCATATTTACTTACTAGCCTAAGATCAATATTTCACTGTAAGTCATCTTAGACCATATCTTTTTTTTTATTCACTGAGCGTGACACGGAGAGAACCCTCTCCTATTATGGTAGGGCTAGCTACCAGACTGAGCATGGTTTGTGGTTACCCTAAATTTTGCCATCCCTCAACCTAAGGCAGATTTAGGTGCTAACATGTACAACAAATTTTGTAATGATAAATAACATCAAATATTCCTAGAGGGTGTGTTGGAGTTGCCTCTAGAAGATTTACCATGGTGCTCTTAGGATATGTGAATAAGAAAAAAAGACACATGGAAGATTTAGTGTGACAGATGTGAAAACAATAGTAAAACCAAGAGACACATGCACAATTGAAAGCGAGAAAAAGTGAGACTTAGAAAACATAAAGCAAGAAAAAATGACATGTGTAAGATGAAAGGAAGGAAAAAGAAACACTTGCAAAGGTAAAACTGAGAGTCAAGAAAATCATCTAAAAGATGCGACATTCGTAATGGTGAGTGAGAGAATGATCCTTGTACTGCAAAATTGTACAGATCTCAAAACTGAAATATGAATTTGAAGTGAATTGTGGGTTGAACTCTTTATATAGGGGGAGCATACATGTGATTAGGATTAATATTTGCATGTATTCTTAGTGCATTTTTGGAAACTAGGAGTCAAGATTGAATTGACTACCACTAAGAGGTTTGATAGTAATAACTTGAATAATTACACTCTCATTGTCAATAAAGAGTGTGAAATCACTATCTATATTGGTTTTGTCTTATATTCTTTCCATGACTCATGCACAGGGGGGTCACACGAGAGGCAACAACCCCGCTTCTTCGTTATCCCAAGCACAATAGTGGGGTCAGAGGGTGGGTGCAACCCACCTTTTCGAGGGTTTTAAGGGTGGTGGTAGCCCCCCTGTACATGGTCCAAAGTAGGGCCCCATATTATTTTTTTTTGGACCCTATATAAGGTGGACGGACATACCTATGGTTTTGTGCATGGGTTTCGCACATGCTTTTAGGCATGATGGTTTTCTGCCCATGGTATTTTGCAGATCCAGTTAAGGGAACTGAAGTTATGATCTAATGAAGGGTTTATGAATGCTTTAGAATCCATATATTATATATATATATAGATATGTATTGTAACAATGAAAGGAACATAATGAAAAATTAATCTGGTAGTCTCAGTTTTGGGATCCAGGGGAAAGTATATGTGTATATGTGTCCTATTTTTTATGTTCTTTCCATTATTTATTTTCTATTTGTAGAATTCATAAGTAGGTGATTTTTGTACAAGGCTAAAAGCTACATTTTCTTATTGGAGTTATTTCGGCTTCAAGGGGATGCCTTTTCGCCTGAGGGGTTTTACTCAGGCCTGTGGTGGAACCTACTCAATGGGAGATCTGTAGGATCGATTCTTGTGGTGAAAGAAGATGGTGAGCAGTTGAAAGATAGAGATCAAGAAATTTAATGGTCATAATTTTGAGTTGTGGAAACTGAATATGGAGGATATATTGGTGGATAAAGATCAGTGGATCAAGGTAGATCTAGGTATTAAATGAACAACAATGTCAGTAGAATTCTAGGCAAAGTTGGATTAGAAGGTAAAGAGCACAATATGGTTGTGTATCTTAGATTCAATATTATATAATGTATTAGGGGAAGCTACCACAAAGGTTTTCTGGAAAAAGCTAGGGACTTTGTACCAATCTAAGTCTCTGGTGAACAAACTATTCCAATAGAAAATGTTGTATAACATAAGGACAAATGATGGACAATCAATTACAAAACATCTTAATGCCTTTAATATTGTGGTAAGCCAAATTTTATCTATTGATATTAAGATTTTAGATGAAGATAATTGCATCAGATTTTTATGTTCTCACCAAAATTCGTGGGACAGTTAGGTTGTTGTTGTAGGTAGCAATACAACTATCTTTATGTTTGATGAAATAGTATCATCATTCTTATTGGAGGAGATGAGACAACACAATATGGACAGCCATAATGGAGATTCCTTGTCTATAAGAGGATAGTCCCATAATAGAAATAAAAATAAGTCCTCGAATGGGAGATATAAATCTATAGGGATATCTAAATGTCCAGGGAAACTTGTAAAGATATGTTGGAAATGTGAAAAGGAACGACACATCGAAAAGGAATTTAGATCCAAAGCTCTTGAGAAAGCAAAGACACCTAATGATGCTCTTTCTACATAGGTGAAAACCACCTCACATGAAGGTGGGGATGTGTATGTGGTTTCTTCTTCAAGTACACATGTGGACAATGAAGCATGGTTGATTGACTCACGTGCATCCTTTGACTTCACTCCCCATGGGGAGTGGTTCTAAAAGTATGAGAAATAAGATGGTGGTGATGTCTTCTTAAGGAATGAAAATAAGGATAAAATCATTGTACGCAAAAAATTCAAGATGAAGTTGCAAGGTGGAAGGATTATAACACTTCCAGGTGTTCTCCATATTCCTTCATTAGCCAAAAAAATGATTTTGTAAGAAAGATGGATGATGCACGTGTAAAAAGAATGTTCGAGAAAAATACCTACAATATGGTTCGGGGAGCACTGGTATTGACATGGGTAGTTTGGATTGAAACTTTATACAAGCTTCTAGGTAGTATTGTTATTGATGGGTGCAACAGTTCTGGGGTTCCTCAAAGTGGAGTAGAAAATCTAGTGGTCTCTAGAGAAAATACCATGTTATGGCATCAAAGGCTTGGACATATCAGAGATAAGGTCCTTGGAATACTTCATAGTAATGATATTACAAAAGAAATGTCTAATTTCTCTCTAAATTTCTATTTCTATCAACATTTTTTATATGGAAAGGAGAATTAGGTTAGTTTCCCCTCTAGTGCTAAGAGGGCTAAAGGGATATTAGAGCTTGTGCAGAGTGATGTGTTTGGACCTGTGTCAGTTCCATCATTGGGAAAATATGTGTACTATGTATCATTTATATATGAATTCTCAAGGAATGCATGGATATATTTCCTCAAGATGAAATATTAATTCTTTGACCAGTTTAAATAATTTAAGGCTCTCGTGGAAAACTAGACAGAAAACAAGCTAAAAGTGCTAACAAAAAATAATGGTGGATAATTTTGCGAGAAGGAATCTGAAAAGTTTTGTAAGAATTGTAGTACAGCATGGAAGAAGACTACTCCATGCACACCTCAGTGAAAAAGAGTTGCAGAAAGAATGTATAGGATGTTGATGGAGAAGGAAAGAAGCAAGATCAGTGGTGTCTAGCTAGGAAAATAATTATGGGTAGAGGTAATGGAGATTGCATGTTACCTGGTTAATAGATCACCTTCATCATCATCAGAGGATAAGAATCAACATTTGGTATGGACTGGTAAGAAGCCCTCTCTTTCACATCTAAGGGTATTTGGTTGTGATGCAGAGGTACATGTTCCAAAGGAGAAAAGAACCAAGTTGGATAGTAAATCTGAAAGGTGGATGTTTATTGGGTATAAAGATGGTTTAAAAGGTTATAAGATTTGGAAGCTAGAAATAAGGAAGGTTATGTATAGTCAAGATGTGGTGTTTAGAAGTGAAAGACGTTATTAAACATGAATTCCTATGAAAGGAACCTAAGAATATAGAGTTTGAGCTAAAGGAAGAAGAATGAGAATCTACAACTAAACAAGAATAAAAATATGAAGAGCCACAAACTCTAGCTATGAGAAGACCAGTTCGAGAGAGAAGGAAACCAGAAAGGTATAGTCCATATCCTTTCTTTTCAAATTTTTCTTTATCTGTTACTGGTGATGATCCTAGAACTATTAGGGCGGTAGTAGATTCAAAGGATGAAAAACTTTGGAAAGAAGCCATGGTTGATGAAATGGAATCTTTGGAACAAAATAAGGCTTAGGATCTGATGGAGTTGTTGGCTGGAAGGAAAACCATTGGAAGAAAATGGGCATTTATGAACGAGACGAATGGATAGGGAGACATGGAGAAATACAAAGCTCGGTTGGTAGAAAAAGGTTATTCCCATGTGTCGAGAATTGATTTTGGCAATATTTTTTATCATGTTGTTAAGGTAACTTATATGAGATTACTTTTATATGTTGTTGTTTCTTTTGACTTTGGAGTAGAATAGATGGATGTGAAGACAACATTTCTTCACAGGGATCTGGAAGAAGTTATCTACATGAAGCAACCTAAAGCCTTTGTGTTGAAGGGAATGAAAGAACTAGTATACAAGCTAAAAAAGTCTCTGTGTGGGTTAAAAAAGTCACCAAGGAAGTGGTAACAAGATTTTTATACATATATATGGGGACTTGTCTTCAACAGAAGCAAAGCGAATCACTGTTTGTATTTTAAATTAATTGGAAACCATGTTATTTATTTGTTCTTGTAAGTGGATGAGATATTTCTTACTAGAAATGACAAATAAATTATCCAATATTTGAAGACCAAATTTTCTTGTAAATTCGACTTGAAGGATCTTGGTGGTGCAAACTATATTTTGGGCATGTAAATTAAGTGAGATCAGGAAAAGAGGAATCTTTGGTTAAACTAGAGGAAGTATGTTGAGACAATACCGCAGAGATTTAATATTCAGGATAGTAAACTGATGAAGGTTACTATTCCTATAGGTGGAAAGTTATCTATTAAATAGTGTCCGAAGACATAAGAAGAAGAAGTGGACATGTCCTGTGTTCCATATGCAAGTGCAGTTTGTAGCCTGATGTATGTAATGGTTTGTACTAGACTAGACATTTCACATGCAGTGGGATTATTTAGCAGGTTTATGTCTAACCGAGGGAAGTAGCACTAGAAAACAGTGAAGCAGATTTGCAGGTATTTGCATGGCACTAGTGACTATGGTCTATGATACCAAGGAAGACTAGGATTGGAGAGAATTTTGGACATCCATGCCTTTGTTAATGCAAACTAGGTTGGAGATCTGGATTAGAGAAGATCTGCAAGTGGGTATGTGTTTAACCTATTTGGAGGTGTAGTTAGTTGGATGAGCAAGAGAGAGTTTGTAGTGGCACCTTCAAATACAAAGGTAGAATACGCGGTAGCCACTCATGAAAGCAAGGAAGCAGTTTGGATGCAAATATTGTGTTCAAGTATTGGGTTAGTACATCAAGCTATAAGGATAGAGTGTGACAACCAAAGTGAAATTTTCATGGAAATGAACATTACTTATCATTCACAGACAAAGAACATTGATGTTGAGCATCACTTTGTGAGGGATATGGTTGAGGGAAAAAATGTGTTGTTGGTGGAGGTGGAAACTTAAGGAATGTTGCAGATTCATTGACGAAGTATGTGATCACTAAGAAGTTTTCTTAGTGTAGAGAAATAATGGATGATGCAGTGGTGGACCAATGACTAATATGTCTTGTGACCCCTTGTGTGGAAAAGAAAAAAACAACTGGGTTAATTTTGGGTTTGTGTTGTATTATGTTCACGACTAGTCCCACATGTGCAGGGGTCATAGGGGAGGAATACGCTCCCCATTTCGTTATGTCGGGTGTAATAGGGGGGGACCATCTCCCCTTGTTGGGGGGCTTCAAGGGGGGTGGTAGACCCCCTCTACAGGGTTCGAGGAAGCGCTCCAGGATTTTTTATTTTGGACCCTCTATCAGGTGGGTAGACCTACCTGTGGTTTTGTGCATGGATTTTGCACATGGTTTTGGGCATGATGGTTTTCATCCCATGCATTTTCTTAGATCCAATCAATGGAACTATGATTAAGCTTTAATCCAGGAATAATGGATTGGGTTTTATGAATGTTTCAGAATGTATATATATGTATTGTAACATTGAAAGGAACATAATGAAAAATCAATCTGGTATTCCCAATTTTGGGATCTAGGGAAAATATTTGTATATATTTGTTTTATGTTTTATGTTCTAAACATTGTGTATTTTCTATTTTTAGAATTCATATGCAGGTGATTTATGTCCAGGGTTAAAATCTACAATCTGCAGAGGATACCCTTATATTGTCACTGAGAACTATGAATTCATTGAGGGTGTCGCTTATAATATTGCTACATGTGCAAAGATTTGCTCAAAATTTATCCATTCTATCTGAGCATACCCTTTGCAAACAAGCCTTCATTTGTTACTTATGACTTGTGTTAGGTAAACTTGACTCAGGATAGAGTCAAAAGTTGACGAGGTTAAATAGTGATGGTTTTGGGGCACATGGTATTGTGCACCCATGGTATTCTGCCCGTGGTATTATATGTAATGGAGCCTATAAAAGGCTGGAAGGACTTCATTGTAATGCATGGCCTGGACGTGAGCGGTGAAGGCTCACTTGGCCGGATTGGCCAGGGTTTTGGCCAAGGATAATGAAATTTCATTATGATTGGGTTTTTCCCCGGATTTGGGGTTTTCCCGGATAAACATGTGTATTTATGTGTTTATGGTTGTTGCTGGTTATTTTTATATTTGCTTCTCTCAATAATTCTGCGTAATTAATTTATGTTCTTGGGTAAATTTCTTAACAATTGGTATCAGAGCCATGGTTGAGGGTTTGGGCTTCGAATGTATGCCTTCAATGAAGGATTTATTTTAGCCCAATGGAAATGGTGTTGCAGAGAGCAGTCCTGTAATAGAGCCATGGCTGATTTCATTCAAGGAGTACAGCAACTTCGTTTCTGATTTGAAGGAATCAGAGAGGAAAGCATTGCAGGAGTTGAAATGCGAGATCAAGGAAGCAATCACGAAAAATGAATTCAGCGAGCATGAAAACGCGAAATCTGATGGGATCAAGAATTAAACCCGTCACCTGTTGAGAGGATGGATCAAAATCACAGTAGCAGAAACAAAAAAAAAAATAATAATTAATGAAGTCAAAATTATTGCATGTAAATGGGCATATTACTGTAAGACCTGGTAAGGCATGTGTACCCCTTGGTGATCACCGGTAAAGTCCGGGTTAGACCTAGGTGATAGGGGGGATGTCAGGTTAACAATACCCCGAGTAAAAACTTTGAGGGGGGTAAGAGCTAGAGTGAGCGGGATTGTCTCACTTAGCAGGTTTGGCTGGAGTTAGTCAAGGAACCCCAAGTCAAGTTTAAGGGGGAAAATTGTTAGGTAAACTTAACTTAGGATAGAGTCAAAAGTTGACGAGGTTAAATAGTGATGGTTTTGGGGCACATGGTATTGTGCACCCATGGTATTCTGCCCGTGGTATTATATGTAATGGAGCCTATAAAAGGCTGGAAGGACTTCATTGTAACGCATGGCCTGGAGGTGAGCGGTGAAGGCTCACTTGGCCGGATTGGCCAGGGTTTTGGCCAAGGATAATGAAATTTCATTATGATTGGGTTTTTCCCCGGATTTGGGGTTTTCCGGATAAACATGTGTATTTATGTGTTTATGGTTATTGCTGGTTAATTTTATATTTATTTCTCTCAGTAATTCTCCGTAATTAATTTGTGTTCTTGGGTAAATTTCTTAACAGATTTCTCTCTCTCTAAATATTCCATGAAATCCCTAGTTTGTAATCATGCTCTTGTATTTGTATACTTTTGGTGGTACTTGTCAGTGAATTTGTCAGGTACATAAAATAAATGTTGATCTTATGCCATGAAGAGCAAGATGAATCAAGATAGGAGTAACTTGGTAATCAAATTGGATCCCTAGACACTCTGATAAAGGTAGACTCATATGAATATGGACCATGAGGATGTTGATGCTCCTTTAAAGAAGATTGTTATGGTGACAGGGAGCCCTTCAAGAGGATAAGTATTCATATTTCATTGCTTCTAGGTTTATTTTTTGCTTATAATCCTTTCTCTTGTATTTTCCTTGGATAAAAGATATGCAAGAATATTCTAAAACAAAGGACTGTGGAGAATTGTGAGCAACCTTGTTGTAGAGGGAGCCCTTCAAGGTTTATAATAGGAGCAACTCAAGGTATGCAAATTTTGTAGCATGTCTCCATCATATAAGAAGGTACATCATTTTGTCTTTAAAAAATTGCTTTATATTAATAACCCTCTCATATCTAGGGTTTTGTTATAGAATCATAACGATTCTTATATTGTTAAGGGTGTTTGGTCTCTAGCTTAAAACAACCCTTGGAATAACTATCTTTTGTTATTTGTTCACATTGGTAAAACCCTAGACTTTTAATTTTTAGGGTTTGTTGATGGTATTTAGGGCATAAGATAAAATCCTAGCCTTTTAGGGTTTGATGATATTATCTAGGGTTTATGAAAAAAACCCTAGTAAAATTTGAAATAAGAGTCTAGGGCATGAAAGTGTAACCCTAGTTAATTTTTGCTATGATTATGACCCTAACTAGGTTTAGGTTTTGGATATCTAAAGTTTAATTTATTTTTCAAAATTTTGATAACCTTGGATGCTCTCCTTGTGATAACATGATAACCCATTTCATGCTCTTATGCATATATATTTGAGTGCCTAGTTGTAATTGTTGATGAGTTTGCAGATACATAGTTTTCAAGAGGTTGTAAAGATGTATCCCTACCTCATACTTGATGATGACTTTGATGAGCATGATGGAAACAGGGAGCTATGAGAACCGTGATGAAATTAAAGTTAATATTGACGATTGAAAGTTGAAAATAAAAATAATGATGTCTCGAAAGGTTGAAGTTCTCCGATGACATGTTGATGCAAAATAAAGAGCCTGTGTAGTTGGAAAAAGAAAGTTGTTGATGATGGACTTATCCCCCTAGTTGAAGGGGAGCTTAGATGAAGGAAAGTGTATATCCTCCATAGTTGAGAGGGAGGACATGATGTGTCATGACTAACAATCGTACGTCTAGTGAAGGCCATGAGAAGAGAATGAGATCGGAGAATGGCCAAAGCACTATTGGTGGTTAGTTTTGGATGAAGTCGTGAATAAGACTCTGTTGTTTTGAGAAGTGTTGAGGCTAAGGTTGGTGCTCCTTGAAAAATTGGAAAATTAAGCTTCTGTAAAGATTTGTTTGGATATTATGATGAATGGTTGAGGACCCTGAATTTCATGCTAGAATATTGATAGTAAGAACTAATTTATTGGAAGATTAATACTGATTGAGGTCGTGGAGCTACAATATGTTCTCATGTATGAACAAGTAGTTGATGTGTTGATCTCTCCCTGAGAAGTTTGGATATTTGATAAGCATGATGAGTACCTTAGGCTGCATGCCTATATGATGATACTTGGGAGGACATCTTGGCCTAGTTGGTATTGAGATCTCAGTTATGGTTTGGCCTTGATGATGTCTAAATCCCTATGTGGAAGGGTATCTTGGTCTTGATGATGTGGAGCTTCATTTCAGTGATGAGATATTGACCTTGATGGTACCTAGATCCCTGTGAGGGTTGGTGTCTTGGCATGAAATGGTATATATATCCACTTGTATTGATATTAGGGTTGTAGCCCGATGATACCTATAGTGGCAAGATGCCTTGATGGCACCTTAGTTGATCCAAATGGAAAGTGGCATCCACCCATGGAATTTACCCATGGTATTGTAAGTGGCATCCCATGATCTAGAAAAATGAAGTGACAGAAAAATATGAGAACATGCATTAAACAAAATCACCAAGAAACCTTTTATTAAAATAGAGAATAGTTATACAAGCTACATTATGGTGGACAATCTATCCTTTTACAAAACGTTACTTGTTACTTATAGCCTTTTTTAGTTACAATACCACAAGTAAATTCCATGGGTAGGTAAATACCATGGGTGGATGCCACTTACAATACAATGGGTAAATTCCATGGGTGGATAATTACCATGGATGGATGCCACTTTCAATTCAGATCATTAGTCCCTTTTAAGTTAGTGTCTTGGTAGGTAGCCTTGATGACCCTTGATTGATACCTTGGAAATTTTTGGCCTTGATGGTATCTAGCATTGGATATGTTGTTGTACTCTTCTTGGAACACTTCAAATTGAGTTCATCCTCGTACTTGTTTGTACAATTATGAATACCTCCATTGTTAAGAGGGAGTGTTGAAAATGTAACTAGTATCGATCTTCATAATTGTTGTCTAACTCATGACATGATGTAATTTTTATGTATTTGTAAAAAGAAGAAAAGAAAAATTACTATAAAGATCAAAGAAAATTATTTTTTTAAGCATGGGTTTCATGCTCTATTTATTATATTTCTAGGTATAAGCACCCATTGTGTGCTTCTAGGGTTGATTCATGAGTCATTGTCATTATGTTCTAGACCCTTATTAGACTTCTTATGTCAAAGAAAGAAAATATATTTGATGTAATTTGGTCATATATGACTCCTCCACTAAGTCGGCCTCATGAAGGGAACTCAACCTCACATAATACTATATATAAATGGTGAATTTGACCTATTGTGGTATCCAATCATCAAGAATTCAATCTGCAATTTCCAAGTGAAGGAAAGAAGTGCGAAGATCCTAGAAAGAGAGGTCTACATCATCACAGGAGAAAGAGAATCATACCGAAGGAGAAAGAGACACTCGTTTAGTTAAAGGATTTGAAACTTCTGTGTTTTCTGCCACGTGTGAGTGGACTGAGGTGAGTTGCAAGGCCGAAGGTACAAACTGAAATTTCGGAGTTGCAAAGAAGGGCGAAGACCATTAGAAGAGTTGACCTATGTTGGCATTTGAAGAAATTGACTAAAGTTTGACTGATCTTCTTGGGAGTCTGACTTGGTGGATTGGAGGAGGTATTTGTCTTGGTTTCCTCATTTATTTTGTTTCTTGAAGAAGAGAAGATAATTTTTGGATTTTCCCCTATAAGAGGGGTTTTTCCCTGGTTGAGAGCCTACATCATTTCTCCTTGTTTTGATATTCATGCATTTACATTTTGGTAGTTGCTTGATGATAAGAAGATAAAAGAAGGCATAAAATAAAATAATAAGGAGACTAAGAAATCACAAGTAATTATTAAGACAATAAAATCTTTTTTGCCTTTATGATTTTCTAACATATATGCCATCAATCTGCATAATTCATTCAATGCTATAACTTACCATCCTAGCTCTTTCATTTCCATAAAAAATCCCATAACCACATCAAGCCACATCCCAACTGACACTCATTGAGGATGAGATTTATCCTCATCCACTATTCACATTCCTCTTCTTGGGGACTTTATAGAGTGAATGTGGTGAATATCCTAGTTGGAAAGGTTTTGACCTTGAAAGGATGAAGGGTCTTAATGAATTTGAGTATTGTGGACACATGGTATGTATCACACTTTTAAAAGTAAGATAGTCATAGGATACACTCTTTTTCAATTTTGTTGTTGATTTATTAAAAAAATTAGTAGTATATGGGCAAGATAAGGCTTTGTTTTGATTGATTTATTTATTTTTAAATTTTGATGATTTAAGGCATTTTAAAATGGGTTAAAATTTTTAAAGTTCCATGGTTAAAATTTTCATCAGTCAAGTGGAACAATCAAAACTTTTATTGGAATTGGGGACAAAAATCAACCAAAAAAGAGATTTTGACCACTTATTAACTTACTTTATATTTGTGTATTCCATGGTAAGGGCTCAAGTGATGTGCATTGCACCACTGCCTTCGCTCTAGGCTTACTTATGGTTTTGCCTTATTAGGGGATATCACTAGTTATACACACACCTCATATCCTATCATGTGCTCCACCATAGAACCTAATGGAGACCAAACTCTATTGGGACCACTTCAACAACAACAAATGTTGTTGACAAATATTTATGAAAAAAACTATGGTGAAACGGGTATTAAGAACTAAAATTGAGGTTAAAAGTGATTTATTCCTTCATTAAAACCATTTTGTTTTGTTGGAGTAGGCTAAATGTTTTTGGTTTCATTCAAATAAAATGGGAATATGGTGAAACTTAATCGAGTTAAGACTCTCTCAACTGCTAGGGGCAGCTCAATTGGTGATGGTCATGAAAATGAAGTGTTATGTGCAAGGAGGTTTGAGGTTCAAATCCCCCCAATTCACATATGCCTGTGGAAGGCACATACGTAGGCATCTAAAGGTTATACTGGTAGCAGTTGGA
The DNA here is from genome assembly GCA_000404065.3 of Pinus taeda. Classification (NCBI taxonomy): domain Eukaryota; kingdom Viridiplantae; phylum Streptophyta; class Pinopsida; order Pinales; family Pinaceae; genus Pinus; species Pinus taeda. The sequence goes on from APFE031186514.1 coordinate 88,101, forward strand.
ATCTACCTCATATCACGAGTACAAAACCAACCCAATTTCCAATTCCTTTATATACAAAAAAAAAATCAAGACTTGGAATTTCCATCCATTGTTAACTAGTGCCTCTCATACCTCTTTTGTACTTCTCTTACTACAATCCCTCTTTAGCCTAGAGGTATTTCTAGTTTGATGCAAGAAATTCAACAATGCTTTGTTGTAAAACATATTTTCAAATCCTTATTTTAGCCACCTCACTTACATGCCTTTTTTTTTGGTTGAGGCACCCTTTACATTACTTTATTTCCCTTTGACTTGCTTGAATACTTAGTCAACCAACAACATAGGTCTATGTATTCCTCGTGTCTAACATTCAACTTGTTGGATAACAATCTCCTTAAACTATTTTATTTTTTCCAATCAAGCAATGCTTCCACATTTCGATACATACCAAACTATGGCAAGCTTTGCAATTATCAAGGGTAATTTATGCCTCTTAACACACACACACACACACACACACACATCTTAGTCACAAACCTTTTCTTCCAAATTTAGGGAATCCTTGTGAATGTGCATGCCATATTTTTTTCAAAACAAGCCTATAGGCTCCATTCTACTAATTTATAGAGATAAGAACTATTATTCCAAAAGTGAGTTTGTAGATATATTGTTCTTTGATTTATTTTTTTTCCAAATCAGAGCTAGAGGCTTTGTTTTACTAAATTTATATAGAGAGAAGAAGTATTATTCCAAAAACCAAATATTTTATTATATTTTCATTCAAACTATCTTTCCAATGACCGATATTTCCCATGTCCAACTTCGTGTAGAACTTATATCCTCCATTATTTACAAACTTACGAGCCTTTTTCTTTTTTGTTGGTGTTAATGGAGGTTGGAGGCCAATTTCTACAACAAATAAAAAAAAATTGGGTGAGAACTAGGAGACACTTTACATTGGATGTTGTTAGTACCCTCACTTATGAGAAATCAACAACCTTCAACTTGATGATTTGTGAAGCTATTCATCTTCTACATCTCTCTCAAGATGACAAGTTGCCACCAAGTGCACTTGACCCAATATTGGATGCAATGAGACAAATTGTTATTTTCAAGGATATGGATCTATTTTTTTCACTGAAAATCAAGTTCCCCAAAATGAAATAAAATGCAAATCTTGGATAGGAAAGTCTTCCCCAATTTACCATCTTGGGTCATGTTTGATCCAAGCTCCACCTAAAATGACCACAGTGTTGGTCCAGGAATAATGATTTTTTAGCATCTTTTTCAATTTCATTAGATTTCTTGAAGTCTCCTAAACCCTTACCTTCAAATTTAAGCAATACTCACTAATGGATATTCAAAACATCTTCCATTGCCTCAACGAAGTCCTCTAGTTGACTTCTATGTCCTTGACTCCCAAAAAGGGAATCTTTATAATGTCTCTATTTTCAAGTTTAGCTATGAAACATTGCTTAGTGACATTTTTCAGTGTATTACCCTATGGCTATCCAATTCAAATTTCATTATAATTTGGGTTCTTGTGCTATAATCATGATCGAAACAATTTTTTGTCCCACCTTTTTTCTCTACTTAATTGTGGACATGAATGTGGAGCCCATGTTTTTTAGTGTTGTTAGCTCCCCATGTTAGGCAATGTGGTGTCCAGTTGGAAACCTTGTGTCATGTTCCCATCTATATTTTTCATTGTCAAGGCTTGTTATGCTTTCGTTTAAGAGTTTTTGTCTTTAAATTTATCTAATTCCCAATACATCATAAGCCATATGGTTATCTGTTATATATATATTTGGCTGAATTTGGCTACTCCTATATTGATATAGAATATAATTACAGAGAGGCAGAGGCCTCCAGAGTTCTAGCCTCAGAGAAGGCATGCTTACAAAAAATCACTTGAAAACCTGACCAGAAATCCTTCATAATGACTTGCTTTGAAACTTGATGTGTCTGGAAACTGTAACTGAAAACCGAGACAGAGTATTTGGAACCAGTCAAAAACTCAAAATTGCGTGGCCTTTCCATGACTGGGTGAGGACCCATAAACATATTTACCCAATACAAAATCCACGAGGACAGAGACCGTAAGACAGTGATCATGTGACGCAGGCTCACCCTGCAATACCCAGGATCTTCAATAATAGTGCATATCTGTATGCATCTTTAATCAAAACTCCAATCACTGGCAATCTCACAACTACACCATTTTACATGCGGAAGTTTATCTTTCATGTGGTTCAAAACCATTCACCATTGGTCTCATACTTTCATTAATGCCATCATATATGGAATAATCTCAAATGCAATATTCATCAACATGCAAATTCATAACCTATGAAGCCTTCCATTTAAACCCAATGACTCAAATCATTCAAATGCTCATCAACCCCATACTTCGTTTTAGTAACTTCATTCATTATTTCCATTTAAAATCATCCTTTAGATATGACTGGATTCAATCAAGAAAATGAACTTATGCTTTTCGACCTCAAGTGAACATGGCAACAACACCAATATCATTTGAATGCACAAAATTACATGTTTCAACTAATCAAAGCACCAAAGATATGTGCGCCCTCTTCCCTTTCAGTGTACCCAACGGTCTCAATTCAATTTCAATATTTACAGTTGACTACCAAACAATTCAATTTGTCTCCATACAATCTTAACGTATTTACTTAATTCAGAGACCTGTTCATACCTGTACACGCTGTCTCATACATGTACACACTATCTCATAACAAGTTGAATTAAGTTTCAGACATTAATTTTAGACCGTCAATCTCATCCAATGCAAGTCTCGCCTGTAATACTCTGTTGCTGACATCCATACAATTATTATTTACACCCTTGAATTCAAATAAGATCATGGCACCAGCGCCCAAATATGCCTTTAAATTGAATCTCTTTATTCAATTCTCATTCAATCAAAACACAACTTCCAACCAAACAATCGAACCTTTCGACTTATGGCAATAGCAATTTATATAAACTGAGAGTTGGCTAGAATCGAATGTCGATATCACATACCTATTTCTCATCAACGATGCTCAAACTGTAGCGATATGCAAACACTACTTTGAACATATTAGAGCCCCAATCTGGCTTATTACACAACTCCATAAAGAAAGAAAGAAGAGGGAGGTTATCGACAATGGAAAGTGTGCAGAGTACCCCTGCGCTCAGTGGTATTGAAAAGCTCATCACCAATGGAATGAAACATCTCCAAGTGCAGGATAAGTATATTCAGATTACATAAGAATTCAACCCAGATTTGTTTCTGCTGAATTGAACCCAAACCTGCGCTGTCAATATATGTTAAATCACCATCTCTTTTGAATGCTAGCGCTGTCAATATATGTTAAACTTGGCTTCAGTCGACTATAATACTACATAGTCTGCAGGTAATCGACCCAAACAGAAACTTCAAGGCCAGATTCGATTTCAACGCATTAACCAAATAGCAATTTCTGCTATTGAACGCACTTAGACTGACAGAATTTTAACATAGAGATTCACATAATCTGCAGATTCAAAATACTCCTTTTATGCAGAGTATTAACGCCTTTCATGCATAACGATTTTCCGAATTACTGGTACTCTTCTCTTTACAATTCAATCAAACTACAGGTCGATATTCATAGATGTGGATTTAACATTGCCATATTAAATTTAACTCTTCCAACTTACATTTACAAATTCTTTCATGTTGGTGCTATATTCAATCGACTAATACATTCATCCATACATATACTTCCATCAATAATTTATATACAAATCTGAAACATTGTTTTTATATAAACAAAATGAGGCTACTTACAAATTTATCTTTGGCCTGATATCCAATACTCATGGCCCTTTACAAATACTGAAGGCTTACAGCCTTGCTGTTCAAGCCTACTCTCAAATCTCCCAACCTCTCACAATCTCAATCCTATTTATACAATTTTAAAAGTAATCTAATTTAATGCTTTATCCCTTCAGTTCCTCAACAAACCCTTAAATCTCTCAACATCCCTAAAAGATAGATTCTCATCCCTAAAACTTAGAAACTAATTCCAACTTAGGCTCCCTCATTAATTCTAAATAATCTATAAACTAATTTCTCTCACATTTACAATTTCTCACAAATAATTAATTAATCACTCAAAATAATATTAATATTTACATGAAATTCTAATATTTCTTCAAAACATGAAACCCCCTAACTTAGGTAAAATACAAGATGTTTTTCGGAGATGATGCTCCTGCATCATCATGACAGTAACCAAAAAACTGGAGAGTGCCGCCCACGTAGGGGAAATTGGCAAGTCAATATTAGCAAAAGACCTGATACTGATATTGTGAGACAAGAAATGACTTTGGATTTTGAGAGGATAAGACGTCTTCTTACAACTGCGGAGCAAAAACAGAAGATGCAGACCTGTTCAATCATCAAGCGAGGTTGGAGGCGATTCCTCAATAATGCGGCAGCTGAATTAGTCAGGATCTTCAGACTCAAAGGGTTGGCCTTCTTTACCTGAAGAACCACCCCCTGCAGGAGCGCTAGGACCGGCGTGAATGGTAGTTTCCTGATTTGCTGAGCCGCTTGGATCCTTTCGTTGAGTAGTCTCAGTCTGCATGGAATCATTCCTATCTACTATCTTCGACTCCAAGGGAGCTCCTGGACCAACAACCCTCGAACCAACAGTGTCTTCACACAGCTCAACGGTGACTGACGCAATGAAGGAAGAGTTGCCTAGGGAGCAGGGGAAGTGGAAGCGAGCCGTGTGGGATTGGGAGTGGTAAGAGCAAGCTTCAGTGATAATTTGCCCTATTCCTCTACCACGACCACTTCTGGTTACAGGGTATCTATTAAAGCTGAATTCCGAAGCATCAGACGAAGGTTCTGAGGTCGTGGAGGATGGCTGGCGGGAGACATGGCCACGGGAGCTGCCTCTCCTGCAGCTCATCCTTGAGAGAACTCTGAGCATTTTGAGGTTTGCAGGAGGAGCGTAACAAACAGCAACGGAGGAGACAGAGAGGGAACTACAGAGGAAGGTGCAGGACTGATTAAAAGGAAGATGGATGCACTGATGAATGGCAGTGATTTGGTCCCAAGCTAGACAGTGTACTAATCTTTCTCAAAAGCCAGGAGCATCAGTCTCACTGGAACAACTTAAGCACAAGGGAGGAGCCAGAATGAAGAACAAACAATGCGCCATTACAATTAAACTGTTAACTGAAGGGCGGTGGGGTGTTGCGTTAATGGAACATTTAATTTGTAGTCCTGATTCATTAATTCAATCCTCACGTGAGGCCGACTAGCGTTAGTGATGAGCCACGCGCCTCCCTTCCACACTGCCGTCGAGCTACACCCCATATTATACACCCGCATTCGGGTGGTTATCCGCTATATATTACTACTCTTATGGCTATGGAATTTTTTGGTGCTTGCCACATTCAACTTCATTTGAGCCTTACAATTCACTCTCCATTATTAACCTTGGTCTAATATCTAACAACCCAAATTTTATCATGGGGATTTTTGGTGCTCAATTCCCTCCAAACTTGGTTCATAGTCTTTGTTGATATCCCCACCATAGATTTGTTTGATGATAAAATGGTTCACACTCCTTTGTGAGGGCTTGGGCACCCTCTTTTCAACCTCTTCTCCTAACTCCCATGAATGGTCAAGGTTATAACTCATTTAATATTCCACAAATCATGGTGGGGTCCATTGAGTCATATCTTCATAGCCAACCCGTAAAACTTCATCATGTGAATTCTTATGACATGTTGACATTATCTATTCCTTAACTTAATTATTCCATGAAATGTCTTCTACTCCTTTTTCACTACTAGTCAGATTCTCTCTGAACAAACACATTGTGCCACGTGTAAAGTCCCCTGGTCTCTTATTTTGATTAAAAGGATAAATTAGAGGTCTGGTTTCTGAGTTTGTCATTCTTATTACACTATATATACACTACCATAAATATTCATGTACCATTTTGTCAATTGAAAAAATATGCATTTTTTCGTCTCTACTTAACATGCCATGATATTGAAACCTTCCCAGGACCTCTCGATGTGTTAGATGCACATAATAAAATTGTCATTTTTTTGCCTAAATTTGAGATTTGAACCATCACTCGTCACCCACAATCCATAGGCCTACAAATTACATGGCATATGAAAGTTAAACTTGATATGAGAATATTTAACTTTTATGGCTCCACTACACTTAACCAATTTCAAGTTACCGATATTGAGGTTTAAACCTCATTGGAAAGTTGTATGTTGTTCCTATTTCTCAAGTTTTGAAGCATGAACCTCATTGGATAGGAAGACCAACCTTACTCCATGAATTTTGAATCCTAATCTCTTAGATTCATTACTAATTCACTCCTTTGACCTTCATGAAGGCCTTAATGTTGTTTTAGTCCATGGATCTCATCAAATAATTGCAAATTTACATTCCTTCATGAAATTCAAGTCTTGGCATCCTAGAATTACAACTGATTTATTCCGTCAACTTTTGCAAAGGCCTTAACGTTAGTCTAGTCTATGAACCATAGCCATTAATGAATCAACTTGAACATCCATGACGACAAAAAATAACTCAATTCCCACCAAAGCCTTTTGTTAAATGATTAACATGTAACTATAAATTCCACCAAACAATTCCTATTGTCTATTTATAATTGTTGAGTGATGTAAATGAGTTTTGATGCCAGTATTTAGTGTGCATGGACATGTCTTGACCCATTGTTATTAGTGCACTTCAACAAAAAATATTCTTCATTTCATCTCAAATCTTCAAGCTCAATCCAATTTGACTCCCCACAAGATCATAATATCATTTACATGCAAAGATAGTTGCATAATTAACATTACATATAATTACAATGAACTTTTAACATGCATACACAATAATCGTTTGAATTGCTAAATAAGATTTAACCCACCTGCATAGTTAACATGGATGTTTAAACCAATTATCCGATTAACCATTCCAATATAGAGTCCAAATATCACCCAATGGATTCATGGAACGAAGTAGCATAAACCATAGAAGCATTTCATATATAGATCATTCGTTGAGAAGAGATTCATTGCCCTACCATAGATATGATCCAGATGGATATTGGTGGCCACCTGCCTATTCCACTTGGACCCCCACCATTGTTTCTTTTAGTTTTTCCAGTTTCCTTAATCGTAGCACAATTTACTATTTTTAGGAGTTTTTCGGGTCTTGAACTTCTAGAGCCGTTTTGAGGCCTTAAACGACATTTTTTGGGAAAACCAATGGGTGGTGAATACGAGTTTCCAACTTAGTATTTGTTATTAGTAGTTGTAATCCTCGGATAGATATTTCTAACAACGTATCATGTGCATCAAACATAGATTGTATTCCAAACTTACGGCCTCGAGAAGTTGATGTACCAACGTACCGCAACGGGGCCCATAGTTTGGCGTTTCATCTCTTAGGGTTAGGTTTTTGGATGTTTACGGTTTTCCATTATTTCTCAATAATAAATAGGCCTTCAAGCCTCATTGTAACACAATTTAGAAGCATGTAGCCGCCATGTCTCTTCTTAGAGATAAGCTAACATCGCCTAAGCTAGTTTATTTCCATTTTGTATGTAAGCATATTTCAGATCTTTGATATTAATGAAATGAAGTTCTATTTTTGCTGAATCTCTATTTGTAGGGTTATATTTGTAATTTGTTGCGTTCCCGTTTAATTTCAGAACAGTGGTATCAGAGCAGTCTACTCTTTCCCAATCGTTCTTTGCATGTCCCCAACGAGGTCAGGGTATAAGGAGTTAGGGCTCGATCTGGTTGAACCTTTGCAAGATCAACCTCACAAACCCCGATGACTACCCATGGGGGAAGAAAAGAAAGATGAGGGAGCAGGAGATCCTATCAAAATATTGCTCGAGGAGGCCCTTGAGAAACAAAGGAACACGATGATGGATAAATTTGCCCAGATCCTTCAACGGTTTCCCATCAGTGGTGCATCCACATCTAGCAACTACTCTGGAGGCACCACTCCTTTTAAGGTACAAGTTGATGAGCCTCATAAATGGGTAATTATATGGGCTCATTTTACCTCCTAACCTAGTCATATCAACCATTCTCTTAGCTTATTGTAGATTTTCTAATTATATTTATGCTTATAGAGTGAATTGAGTTAGTTATGATGCCATGTGGTCTAACATGTGTTTAATACAGATTATTGATGATTTTTGAGGTCAATGTCAAGGATCCAGTGGAAAAATGGCAGCAATAACTCGAAGTGGACAAAGGAGAGGACTTATAGGAAGGAATCCCCCTCATTTATTACTCCTCACTTTGAATCCCCCTTCATTGAGCTTGGAGTACAAGCAGCCAAGTCATGCATTAGAAGGCAGCCGAGCAAGTGGAGGATCACTGATGATTATCTCGAGTTTTGGGAGCCAAGCCTCCCTGATTTTAAGGAAGTTGTTGGTAGCTTCATTTGTATAAGTAGAGAGGCCTAGGGCCTCACTAGGGTCAATTTTTTTTTGAAATTTTTTGCAGTATTGCTTATGTAACTCTGCTAAACTTCGAGCTTATTATTTTGACAGTTCATGTAATCTTGTTATTGTTTTGAGAATAAAGATGGAATCCTTTTTGAGTTAGCACTGAGTTACCTAAGAGGGTTGAAGCTCTAGGATTAGAGCCCAATCCAAGCAGCCAAGCTAGTCTTTCTTGTATTTTTATGCTTCATTTCAGTTGTAGATTAGGTTGCTGTTAGATACATTTCTTTTATGGTTAAGAATAGGTTGTTTTTGATGATTCAGTAGTTTGCTTCCATTTGTGTTTTCAATAGTAGGTTAAGCAGTGATAAAGAAAAGATCCAAAAGGCTAGCAGCAGTGCCTTCGCCTCTCTTCCTCCCTTTGGGACAAGGATCTGAGGCAAAGACCCTCTTTTTCCCCCAAAAACACAGATTTTCCTCCTTCATAGGACTTCTAGTGTTTGCACCTTTATAATTGGTTCATAGTTTAGTTTGCTTTGCTTCAGAACTTCTTCATCATGCTCATTTCCTTATTTGCAACAGTCTTCTTTCATGCTTTTCTTTCATGCAATGGTTATCAACATTCTCTTCCATAGATCATAGTTTACTTTGATGCAAAACTCTGTTTTTTAGATGCACTTATTTCCTTGCTTGCTTAATCTCATTGGCTGAATGTCAGTTGTTTATGCAGCAGATATCTTCTACCAACAGTCTAGCCTATCATCCGCTCCATCCTCCATCTAATTCATGCCCTACAGGTCACCCAAGTCTCCCTGCAATTCTGCCTTAGTTTCTTGCATTTTCCATAGACTTTCCTCTCTCCCCTTGAGCAAATCCAACCATCTTTCTCTCTCCTAATGATTCTTGGTAGACCCTAGGTGCCCTAACACTTCATTCCAACCTTCATCTACCTTCTCCACCCATTCTCACACCTTCAAAACAATGAAAACTGCTCTCGGCCTCCTCCTGTAGGCCTCTTGTAGAACGTTGTTTTTCCTCCTATAGATTTTCTATGTCCTCCTGTAGATTTTCCTATAGGCTTTCTTTTGAAGGCCGAGTTTGGGAAAAGCCTCCAAAAAGCCACCTTAGACCTCCTAGGACCCATCCACACCATCCTACATCCTCTCAAGTCCCAAAACCGCCCTCCATCGCCAACTATTCATTGGCACATCCACAAACAAATAAATTACATGCATAACAAATTCACATAAAAATACATAAAAATCCAAAAAGTTTTTTTTTTCTCAATTACTTTTAGAAATAGCTTAGGTAGATGTTTTTTACTTCCTTGAGTAGATAATGGCATTCTTTTCATGGTTTTCATAGTGTTTTCTGCAAAAGTAGGATTAGTAGTTAACTAGGATTTCCTTGGTTTGCTTTACATTTCAGTCTTCCTTTCTGCAAGTAGAATAACATCAATAAAGTAACCTCTTTTCCCTTCCATCACATGTAAAGCTTCTTCTAGAATCCATAGAAGTTGGCTTGAGCTCCTAGTGATCTTGCGTCGGCTGACCAAGTGACAACCTGCAGTAAGAACTAGTACTTGTGCATACAACACTGTTGCTTCCAAGTTTGTTACGAACTATCGGGTTGATAAGAGTAAAGTAGGCAGCCCAGAGTTGCAGCATTATTGCTGCAATACTAGTGCTCACCACTTTTTGGCGCCATTGCCAGGGACGCGTCAGAATATTCTGCGATTACTGCTTTCTTCTATTTCTTATTGCAATATTCTACTAGTAGTTTATTTCAGCAAAAGTAGAATAGTCATTCCTTTCCTTTCAGTTCTGCATTTCCTTGCTTTCTCTCTCAATTCTGCAAATCTCATTAAAGCAAAAGTAGAATAGTCATTCCTTTCCTCAGTTCTGCATTTCCTCGCTTTCCCTCTCAATTCTGTAAATTTCATTTCAGCAAAAGTAGACTAGTCATTTCTCTTCTTTGAAGTTATGCATTTCCTTGCTTTCCTCTTCAATTCTGCAAATTTCATTTCAGCAAGTTCATTTCAACTAGTTGCAATTTGTTCTATTCAATCACAACTTCAGTACCTGTAGTTACTATCAGTGTGGGAAAAAAAATAAAAACCAACCAAAAAATATTTCCTTTCATGCCTCGTAGGAATAGAGATAATTCAAGAAAATATCTGCCCAACACCCCCACTGCTTCACATAGTCAACCTTCTCTCTTCTTTGGTGGTTGCGATCAAGAAGAACCCTTAGGTGAACAACAAGACATATTTGAAGAATCTATAGGGGAAGAAGAAGAAGAAGAAAAACATTCCTCTGGAGCCAATGGCTAAAAACAGAAATGTTGGGGGCAGTGCCTCTTCTTCCAATTCATCCATTAAAGGTGAAATTGGAAACATGCTGGAAGACTTCAAGAGTGAGATGTTGCAGATTCTTGCCATGCAAATGGATACCTTACATATCAAAAGAAAACAAGAAGAAGTAGAGAGGGCTTTGGCCATTTTTTGCTCTAGATGCACCAGGAGGCATCCTAGGAATGAGTGCCCATTCAACTCTATAGGGGTTTGTTCAATCTGCGAAGAGGATCATTCTACAAATAAGTGCCCTTCCTTGCCCAGACTTAAAGTTGTATACCAAGGGGTTGGAGGAGTCACTGAACAAATCTATTACATAAACCAAAGGAGGCTACATGGACCTAGACCATACCAGCAGGGGATGCAAGGGACATCTCAGGCATACTACAACCCCAACCAAGTCACCTCCATACCTTCTTAGAGCCCCCCTGCTCATCCTTCCTGGTCCACGCCTCCTCCTTGGTCTATCACATCTCAATATCATGCCCAACCAGCTACCCATTCATTTCAATCCTATGCACAGTTGCAACCTCAATGGAATGCATCTCATTAGCCTCCACCACCTGCCCAACCACAACCCCATCCACATATATCTCAAATACACACTCCCACTCAACTACATGTACCACCATTTCCAAACCCACACATTGAAGTAGCTCAACCCATTTATAATGCTGAGGTACAACACTTCCAAACAACTCCTCTTGAGCTCAATGGTATTCACCATAGCTGAGGAAGAGTATTGCAAAAAAGAGATTTATTGATATCATTGAAGGACCACATCCAGAAGAAGAAGATTCAAAAGAGAAGATCAAAGAACCATGGGTTGCACTTGACGAAGAGAAGACATCAAAATCAGAGATCGAGAGAGATCCCTCATGGTTACCATCATATCCTCCATGTATTCAAGACAAAAATCAGCAAAAAGAGGAAGATGTGAATTTCATGGTAGAAGAAGACATGAAGAATGATCCAAATTAGCAAAAGGACCAAGGAAATCACAAGTATATTGAAATATGGTTCCAGATAGTCACTAAGTTGCAGCATCACTCTCTATCTCAACTATGCTTGATCCCTTCAAAGTCAAATCATTTGGCCTTTGAAATCTGGATACATGTCAAAGCATACATTTCAAGCCTCCACATAATTTTGTCTATCATCTCGATGTGCACATGGATTCATTGGAAGTATTCTTATACTTGAAAGTGATTTTGTTTTTCAAGTAGGGTAGGGTAGGGAAAAAAGAAAAAAATGAGAAATAAGAGAAAAATAAAAATCTAAGGTGAAAACCTCCTTGGAGGCGCCTCAGATTGGCTCATTTATTGAAAACCTCCATGAGGCAGTCAATGGGTTGGAAAGAATAAAAAAGAGGAAAAAGAATAATATCCCTGGGTGAAAACCTCCCTTGTAGGCGCCCAGGGTAGGCAATTAGGGTGAAAACCTCTCTGAGGCGCCCTAGTTGTTTTCAAAAAAAAAAAAAGAGAGAAAAAGGAAAAAGAAAATGATTTTTTTGTTGCATTACAGGTTTGCAGAAGGGCTACAGGGAGCAAAATAAGGTGCCAAGGGGACCCTAACATTCATACCAGCACCCATATCATCTTCTCCACACCTTCCTCCATCATTTTTGGCATCTCTTTTACCCCACTGTACCGTTTTTTCAAAACTGTGTTTTCTACAGGAGGCTCCTGTAGGAATTACAGAGAGCCAGAAGTGGCTACAAAAGGCAGTTTGAGGGACAAAGAAGTTGCATGAAGAACCTATAATCCCTCCTACAATCTTCAAACCTCCTTGCCATCATTTCCAAGCCTGCATCACACCCCAAGTTCATTTTCCTTGCTGTCCAAAAAACTACAGGATGGTTTGTTCTACTATAGGATACAAAAATACATAGAGCAAAAATTTGTTTTTCCATAACTAGAAAACCATGCATCTATTTGCCAATTTGTTTCAGGAGGAGATGGATATGGACAATGGTAACATGCCCAAGCAATTTCAGCAAATTCTAGTGCATGGTTTCCAAGAAATCTGCCTCCATCACCTTCAGCCATTTTTAGTTTTTCTCGAGATCCATGCATCCATTGACCAAAATTTTTCTATGGGGAGGTGCATAATGATGAAAGAAACATGCTCAGAAATTTTCAGGTAAATCTAGTCTACCGTTTGGGAGATATGGACGAAACAAGTCACTGTCCTACAAACCCACAACAACTGATTCCATAGAAGTCCAGCACCAGCAGCAAGGGACAACACATCTGAAGGATGAAAAGGCACATGAAGCTCAACTCCAGCAAAAGAAGAACCTGCAAAAACACACAACAACACATCATGCATTAAGGGAAATGATGGCATGCGGCAGAGAAAGCCACAACACCTCACAACAGATACACTCGGATCACATGTAAGTAACTAAGTCACTCCTCTATTTGCATTGGTGTAATTAGAAGTCATACAAAAGTAACGAGATGGTTGAGGTTGAACAAGGGAAAGGTGGCCAGTTAACTTGGCCATCTTCAGTTAATTGACTTCACTTAACCGAGATGTCACCCACACATGCGCACAGTCAACTCCAGCAAAGGATGCCAAGGACAGGTAGTGGGAGGAAGAGTTAACGTCGATGCAATAATGAGGGATGATTATGAGGAGGGGCCATGATGACCAAGCAAGTGGGGACCAATGGTCCTAATTTGGGCAACATTCACCTTGCCAGCACATCACTCATAACCGAAAACATCCATAAAGGGTAATAAGTAGTCCTCCCCGAGCATTCTCACCACCTTTTCCTTCATTCTCCCCTCATAACTTAGCTACAGCAGTCTCCTTGTGCCCCCACAGCCTCATAACCACTGTCCTCCATCGATCTCTCCCATATTCTTGGTCTTGGCATTTTCTACAGGAGCACCTATAGGTTTTATAGGAGCACCTACAAGAAATCTACAGGAGGGGCAGTGAGTTGTTTTGAAGGGAGAAAACACGATTTTTTGCACGATTTTCGATCTGAAGAGGTAGGGTTCATGCATGCCCCCTGTTGCATATCAATATATGAAAGAAGTGGGTTAAATTTTAGGAGGAAATAAAGTCTTTAGGAGAGGGAATAAATAAATAAATAAATCTGCTTATTTAAAAAAAAAAAGAACACAGGCTCCTATGTTTCTCTATTTTTCTCAAAATTCTCTGTCTCCATCTGCACAGTTAGTTCCAAAAAAGTATAAACAAAATGACAGGAGGATTTATGAGAAAGGAGCCTAATAACTCCACTATGCTCCATGCACATCCTCAAGTGGTGGACATATTCACAAGGGCAAACTGGATGAATTTCTTTGAGAAATTTTAAGGGTTTGATGAGGAAATTTCCCAAGAGTTTCTTTCTCTCAGGTCCCTCACCCAAGAACTCATGCCACTGTCATTAAGGATGATTGGTCATATGGAAAACAAACTCAGGGAAATGGGCAAAGAGTTGAGTGCTCTCAGAGATAGGGAAGCCATTACAAGAAGCCACCTTGAAACTGGAAATAAATCGCTAAGGAGGCAGTTGCAAGAGAAAGAGACTCAGCTGGCATGCATGGCCATCTTATCCATGAAGGCATTGCAACACAGAACACCAGCAAAATCCTATGGCCTATATCTCAAGGACTAACAGTTGCAATTTCAAATAAAGACTTTGGCACAAAGAGGCACAATACCTTTCCAAGATTACAAGCAATTTATGGACCTGTATGACCAAAGCACATCAGAAGATAAGGCAAAGATGGTAGAATTCTACCTACATAACATGGCCCTCATAGACATGAATGTGTGGGACCCTAACGCCAGGCTAGGGGACCTGCAACTAATGGCCATGGCCTCAGGGATGAACCATGAAGAGTTAAGGGCAACAAAAATAAGAAGGATGATGATAAAAGAGTAGAATGATCCATTAATGATCAGAGTTGAGCCATCAGATCCCATGGCACTCATCAGCACCCATAACCTGCTTGCCAATAATCCTTGGATTGCCCCTAGATATATAAGTGTTCAAGTACAAGCCATTGTACACTTTGAGGATATGGAAAGGCTACTTGGGGATGACTGTGTGCATGCATGTATGAGGAGATGGAACACCTTACCACACAGTCTACAGATTAGGGAATATCATTCCCCAATGAGGATGAAGGAGGCATTAAGGAGAGTGCCAATGTATAAGCAATCCATGAAGAGGCTGAAGGTCAATTGGATTGGCCTCAAATTGAGTCACCCACTGCTGCTAGGCATGCTGGAAGGCAGAAGAGAAGAAGAAGAGTAGGAGCAGTGGGAAGAGATAGACAAGAAGGCAGGATTGTATGACAAGGAAGAGGAGACCACATCAGAATCATGGGGTGCTAGGGAGGCCACCAGGTCCATAAAAGATGAGGAGATGGACTAAATTTCTCAAAGGATGAGTAACACTTTCAGTAGGGGGGTGATGATGAGCCTCATAAATGGGTAATTATATGGGATCATTTTACCTCTTAACCTAGTCAAATCAACCATTCTCTTAGCTTATTGTATGATTTTCTGATTATATTTATGCTTATAGAGTGACTTGAGTCAGTTATGATGCCATGTGGTCTAACATGTGTTTAATTCAAATTATTGATGATTTTTGAGGTCAAAGTTAAGGATCCAATGGACAAATGGCAACAATAACTTGAAGTGGACAAAGGAGAGGACTTATAGGAGGGAACCCCCCACATTTATTACTCCTCACTTCGAATCCCCCTTCATTGAGTGTTAGGGTCCAACCCTAACGCCCTTATTTATGTAATAGGATCGAGCCATAGTTATAGTTAAGTAAAGAGTCAATAAATCCCATATTAATAATTGTAAGTGGTTAACCCGCATTTAATGAAGGGACCACAGTTAGTTGCAAATGGACCATGGTATTAAATATATGGTATTAATAAGAACCATGGTATTGCCCCATGGTATTGCATGTATGAATCCTATATAAAGGATATAGACTCCCCTTAAGGAGCATCGTGTCTTATTTTGTAATTGATCTCAGCTCTATTGGAGGTTTCCCCCTCGAAGAGGCAAGTGAACATTGCTTTCTGAATAATAAAATACTTGTTGTTATTTCTCATTGTTCTATGTTCTGGGTATATTTCTTCACATATTTGGTATTCTAGTATCGTCTTGCAGGTTAAGATCACAACAAGTGGTATCAGAGCGCTTTCTAGGGCCGGTGGGTTCTCCAATTTTTAGCAATTTTTTTTTGGCTAGAGACATGTTCCGACGTCTTTAAATCACGGGATTTGTCATTGAGCGCATAAACCTATGGATTTGGGGAGGCATGCACGTAGGAAATACAAGAGGTGGTCATGCTTGTTGGACTCCCTTGTAACCCCTGTGGGTACCCCTTCGAGTAGTAGTGCATTAGACAGAACCACTCACACACTGTCTTCCAAGTACCCTTTGGGTATATCGGAAGGCCCCTAGCTCCCTTGAAACCTCGCCATAGATAAACCGTCGGGCGTCTTACTGCTAGAGTACACTGAGAACAGCACTCGGAGAGATTACTCACGTGTACAATAGGGTAGTCGGGTTGTGCGGCTAAGGGTACGGTTGATCCTCCTTGGTTAGTGCCCTGAAAAATTGGGCCAGATACTACTGTTAGACCCTTATGTACATTGCGATCTGTAGCACCTGACACTCCTGGAGACCATAGTTCCCTTCTCTATCTTTGGATCACGCATAATCTTTGCCAGATCAGATCTCGCGGGTGGGGTTTTGTCGCAACAACTGCAATCAGTTCCATCGTTCAGATCTATCAGATTAGCCATTCAGATCTATCAGATCCATCAGATCCGCAGCAGCAATCAGTTCCACCATTCAGATCTATCAAATCAGCCATTCAGATCCCTCAGATCCATCAGATCCGCCATCCAGATCTAGCAACCGCCGCGACAATCAGATCCGCCATTCAAATCTGACTACTTATGTGGGTTCTTATACCTGGGCATGATTTTCGTAGGACTTTAGGCAGCATTGACATTTCTGGGATTCAGCTACTGTAGTATTCCTAAGCAAGGAGTAAAACTCCGTTCGGAGTAAGACCCCCCGGGGTACTTATTGGTGACTTAGCCCATAAGAATCAGGTCGACGAGCTAAGCAAGGTGGTACCATTCAATTGTTGTGCCAAAAATTTCAGGTGGTCCCAAATTTCAAGTACATCGGATTAGTGTATGGTACAAACTAGAGCTCAAGCTATGGCCAATGAGAGGATTGACAGCCTTGAATCACAGTTGCAAGATGTCATATTGCAGTTGAAGAACTCAAATGAAACACTCTCTAAGGGCAAGGTGGAGGAACGCACGGAGGCATATATTGGCAATGGAAACAGTGAGGGCGAGTCTAGCAAGTCTCTTCACCTCTTTGGCACCCACCAACAATCCCATCCGCGACCACCCAAGCTGGACATGTATAAATTTGATGGCTCTAACTCGGCAGCATGGATAGCACAAATGGAGTAATATTTCACACTGAATTACATCCTGGATGAATGCGACTCAACTTAATGTGGGTATCATGTACTTGAACAATGAAATATGGCAATGGTGGCAATGGCATCAATGTTGCTATGGAAGGCCCTTGACTTGGCAAACATTAAAAAAAGCTCTTACGCATCGCTTTGACCATGAATCTTATTTTTTCGGTCGTCTCACTAAGCTTCGACAGACAGGAACAGTGAATGAATATATTACAGCCTTTGAAGCCTTAGCTTTCCGCATTGGAGGTCTACACGATGAGTTCTACATGGAATGTCTTGTCAGTGGTCTCAAAGAAGCCATACAAGCCCACGTCCAACTGCACCACCCCAGCTCATGGCTACATGCTTGCAGGATAACTCGTGAAGTAGAACGTGTGTTAGTGGCCCAGTCCAATTGCCCAAATTTCATCACCAAGGGTTGCCCCACACAGGCTCAAAGCACTACCCAAACACTCAAGGTTCAAAAGGTGTCACCAATAGAAATGGTGGAAAGAAAAAAGCAAGGATTGTGTTACTACTGTGATGAGAAATACTCCCTCGGGCATAAATGTAAGGAGCCCAAATTCTTTCAAATTGATGCTACTGATAACAGTTCATCAGAGGAAGCCCCACCACTTGAGGAACTAGAGGAGGAAGAAGAGGACAACCGACAGGACAATGTACCTGAAGAACCAGTTATCTCGCTGCATGCTTTGGCAGGGATTTCTTCTCCCCAAACTCTCAAAATCAGAGGTTTTATTAAGCATCACCCAATAGTGGTCTTGATTGATAGTGGCAGTACACATAATTTTATCCATCAAAGAGTCGCAGAAGCAGTGCATTGTTTTGTCCGAGTAGTTTCTAACTTCCAGATCCAAATTGCTGATGGGGGGACAATGAAATGTGAAGGCCACTGTGAAAATGTCAAACTTCAAATGGGGGATTATCAGTTAAAGACCCACATGTTTTCCATACACATGGGAGGGTATGACATTGTCCTAGGTGTTGGATGGCTTCGCACACTTGGCCCAATCACAATGGATTTCCAGGAGTTATATATGAGCTTTAAGCAGAACAACCACACACATACCCTCCGCAAACTCCAGGCGGGAGCTCCCTCTATCATCAACTCACATAAGATGGAAAAAATGTTAAAAGAGGTCCACCGTGGAGTTATAGCCCAATTTAATGCCATCCAGGCCTTCGTACCCAATTCTCTTCATATTCATTCTAAGATGCAACATATCTTAAACAACCATCTACCAGTCTTTGACAAGCCTCATGAGCTTCCACCCTTGAGAGGGGAACATGATCATAGCATTACTTTGGTCCCAGGGGCCCAACCACCAAATGTGCACCCATATAGATATCCGTTCGCCCAAAAGAATGAAATTGAAAAAATAATCAAGGAACTCTTGGACGCAGACATCATTCGTCCCAACATTAGTCCTTATTCATCGCCAGTGGTCATGGTGCTCAAGAAAGATGGGGAATGGCATATGTGTCCAGACTTCAGGGCCCTCAATAAGTTGACGGTCAAAGATAAATTTCCCATCTCGGTTGTTGATGATTTGTTGGATGAACTAAATGGGGCTCAATTCTTTACGAAGCTCGACCTTCGTTCAGGCTACCACCAAATTCGCATGAAAGAAGTAGACATTCCAAAGACTGCTTTCCGAACTCATGAAGGCCATTATGAGTTCCTGGACATGCCATTTGGTCTTTGTAATGCCCCATCCACTTTTCAAAGCCTTATGAACCACCTGCTCAAACCATATCTTAGAAAATTTGTCCTTGTTTTCTTTGATGACATCCTCATCTATAGTCGCACCTGGGCCACACATCTTCAGTATGTAGATCTGCTCCTGCAACTGCTCTGCAAGCATAAATTATTTGTCAAGATGTCCAAGTGCTCTTTTGGCATGGAAGAAGTTGAGTATTTGGGCCACATTGTGGGGCGTGAAGGTGTCAGGGTGGACCCCAAAAAGATCCAGGCAATGCAAGATTGGCCTCAACCAAAGACCTTGGAGAGCTTGAGAGGATTTTTGGGTTTCATGGGCTACTATCGCAAATTTGTCCGCAATTATGGTCGCATTGCTAGGCCCCTCACTCAACTCCTCAAGAAAAATTCATTCCTCTGGAATGATGAAGCACAACAGGCCTTTACAACTCTCGAACATGGCATGTGTTCCACTTTAGTCTTACCTCTACCCGACTTCACCAAATCTTTTGTGATTGAATGTGATGCTTTTGGTACGGGTATCGAGGTGGTCTTAATCCAGGAAGGTTGACCCTTGGCCTTCACGAGCCAACAACTAAGTGGGAAGAATCTGGGACAATCTACCTATGAGAAGGAGATGATGGCCATCTTACATGCAGTAGATACTTGGCGACCATACTTATTGGGGTGACATTTCCAAATCCGCACAGACCATCAAAGCCTTAAATATTTTTTAGAGCAATGCCTATCCTCACCACAACAAAATAAATGGCTCGCCAAAATGCTAGGACATGATTTTGAGATAATTTACAAGAAAGGGCGCGAAAATATTGTAGCAAATGCATTATCCCGCCAATTTGAGGAGGAAAGTACCCTACTCACAATTTCCCTTCCCATTCCAGAATGGATTGAAGAGGCTCGCAAGGAATGGTTTTCACATCCCTGGCTCTCCCAACTCATTAATCAATTGCAGACGGATCCAAATTCCATAGTGGGCTACTCGTGGCAGGATGAGATTCTTTGCTACAAGGACAAAGTAGTAATATCACCAACATCCACCCTCAAAAGCCGCATTTTGGTGGAGTTGCACTCATCTCCCACTGCAGGACATTCAGGCTTTCAGAAGACATATGCTCGCACTCGAAGATCATTTTTTTGGACAGGCATGAAAAAGGACATTCTTACTTTTTTAGCTAAATGTGACGTTTGTTAGCGCCACAAAGGAGAAACAATCAAATCCCCAAGCACATTACAGCCATTGCCCATCTTGGCCTCAATCTGGACGGAGGTTTTTATGGATTTCATTACAGGTCTTCCAAAATCAGGAAACAAGTCAGTCATCATGGTGGTTTTGGACAGAATTTCTAAGTATGCTCATTTTTGTGTCCTACCCAACCCTTTTACACCGAATTTGGTCGCTCAATCTTTCATGGATCAGATCTTCAAATTGCATGGCATGCCCACTTCCATTGTGTCTGATCGTGACCTGATCTTCACTAGTAACTTTTGGCAAGAACTCTTCCGACTACAAGGTACCCAACTACAACTCAGTACTTCCTATCATCCCCAAACTGATGGTCAAACTGAAGCAATCAACAAATGTTTGGAGACCTAACTTAGGCGTTTCACTTCAGAAAAGCAACATCTCTGGGTATAGTGGTTACCTCTAGTAGAATGGTGGTATAACATCAACTATCATGCCACCACCAAAATGACTCCATATGAAACAGTTTATGGTCAACTCCCTACTTCCCCTACTTCTTATATCAAGGGATGCTCAAAGGTACAATCAATGGATCAACTCCTACAGAACCGCACAACCATGCTAGCCCACCTTAGAGAGAATCTTCATCAAGCCCAAAACCGCATGAAGCAACAGGCAGATCAACATTGCTCAGAACTCCAATTTCAAGAAGGGGATCAGGTCTTTTTGAGGCTGCAACCATATAAGCAAACATCACTCAAAGAAAAGGGTTGTCAGAAATTATCTCCAAAATTCTACGGACTGTATCAAGTACTTCAGCGCATTGAAGAAGTCTCCTACAAGCTAGCTTTGCCACCCACTGCAAAAATCCATCCAGTCTTCCATGTCTCATGCCTCAAGAAAGTGATTGGGAACCATTGCAGAATTCAAACCAGTCTACCTGAAGTGGATGAAGAAGGGTCAATCTGGCTCCAACCTGAACAGATTCTTGACACACGAGAATGGCACTTGTGTGGCCACACAATCAAGGAAGTCCTCGTCAAGTGGAAAGACACCTCTCCAGAAGATGCAACCTGAGAACCAACCACTATCCTTCAGCAGTTTCCGAAGCTTCAGCCTCGAGGACAAGGCTATTCTTATGGGGGAGGGCATGTTAGGGTCCAACCCTAACCCCCTTATTTATGTAATAGGATTGAGTCATATTTATAGTTAAGTAAAGAGTCAATAAAGCTCATATTAATAATTGTAAGTGGTTAACCTGCATTTAATGAAGGGACCACAATTAGTTGCAAATGGGCCATGGTATTAGATAGATGGTATTAATAAGAACCATGGTATTGCCCCATGGTATTGCATGTATGAATCCTATATAAAGAATAGAGGCTCCCCTCGAGGAGCATCGTGTCTTATTTTGTAATTGAGATCAGCTCTATTGGAGGTTGCCCCCTAGAAGAGGCAAGTGAACACCGCTTTCTGAATAATAAAATACTTGTTGTTATTTCTCATTGTTCTATGTTCTGGGTATATTCCTTCACATATTTGGTATTTTGGTATCGTCTTGCAGGTTAAGAACATAACATTGAGCTTGGAGTACAAGCAGCCAAGTCATGCCCTAGAAGGCAACCGAGCAAGTGGAGGATGACTGATGATTATCTTGAGTTTTGGGAGCCAAGCCTCCTTGATTTTAAGGAAGCTGTTGGTAGCTTCCTTTGTATAAGTAGAGAGGCCTAGGGCCTCACTGGGGTCGAGTTTTTTTTTTTTTTTAATTTTGCTACAATATTGCTTATGTAACTCTGCTCAACTTCAAGCTTATTATTTTGACAGTTCATGTAATCTTGTTATTGTTTTGAGAATAAAGATGGAATCCTTTTTGAGTTAGCACTGAGTTACTCAGAGGACTGAAGCTCTTGGGTTAGGGCCCAATCCAAGTAGCCAATCTCCTCTTTTCTTGTATTTGTATGCTTCATTTCAGTTGTAGATTAGGTTACTGTTAGATACATTTCTTTTATGGTTAAGAATAGGTTTATTTGATGATTCAGTAGCTTGCTTCCATTTGTGTTTTCAATAGTAGGTTAAGCAGTGATAAAGAAAAGATCCAAAAGGCTAGCAACAGTTACTTGGCCTCTCTTCCTCCCTTTGGGACAATGATCTGAGGCTAAGAGGCCCCAAAAACACAAATTTTCCTCCTTCATAGGACTTCTAGCATTTGTAGCTTTCTAATTGGTTCATAGTTTAGTTTTCTTTGATTCATAACTTCTTCATCATGCTCATTTCCTTATTTGCAACAGTTTTCTTTCATGCAATGGTTATCAACATTCTCTTCCATAGATCATAGTTTACTTTGATGCAAAAACTTTGTTTTTTAGATGCACTTATTTCCTTACTTGCTTAATCTCATTGGTTGACTGTCAGTTGTTTATGAAGCAGATATCTTCTAGCAGTAGTCCAGCCTATCAGCCACTCCATCCTCCATCTAATTCATGCCCTACAGGTCGCCTAAGTCTCCCCTCAATTCTGCCTTAGTTTCCTGCATTTTCCATAGAATTTCCTCTCTCTCCTTGAGCAAATCCAATCATCTTTCTCTCTCCTAATGATTCTTGGTAGACCCTAGGTGCCCTAACACTTCATTCCAACCTTCATCTACCTTCTCCACCAACTCTCACACCTTCAAAACAATGAAAATTGCTCTCGGCCTCCTCCTGTAGGCCTTCTATAGAATGTTGTTTTTCCTCCTGTAGATTTTCCTCTAGGCTTGCTTTTGAAGGCCGAGTTTGGGAAAAGCCTCTAGAAGGCCACCTGAGACCTCCTAGGACCCGTCCACACCATCTTACATCCTCTCAAGTCCCAAAACCGCTCTCCATCGCCACCTATTCGCTGCCACATCCACAAACAAATAAATTACATGCATAACAAATTTACATAAAATACATAAAAATCCAAAAAGATGTTTTTTTGCTCATTTACTTTCAGAAATAGCTCAGGTAGATGTTGTTTACTTCCTTGAGTAGATAATGGAATTCTTTTCATGGTTTTCATAGTGTTTTCTGCAAAAGTAGGATTAGTAGTTAACTATGATTTCCTTGGTTTGCTTTACATTTCAGTCTTCCTTTCTGCAAGTAGAATAGCATCAATAGAGTAACCTCTTTTCCCTTCCATCACATATAAAGCTTCTTCTGGAATCCATAGAAGTTGGCTTGAGCTCCTAGTGATCTTGCGCTGGTTGACCAAGTGACAACCTGCAGTAAGAACGAGTACTTTTGCATATAACACCATCGCTTCCAAGTTTGTTACGAACTACTGGGTTGATAAGAGTAAAGTAGGCAGCCCAGGAGTTGCAGCATTATTACTGCAATATTGGTGCTCACCACAAGTAAGCTTTGACATTCCCATATTTGAGGGCCAAATAGATGTAGACTCCATAGATAAATGGTTAAATATGCTAGAAGGATATTTTTCTATTCATGATTTTTCCAGCCGTGAAAAGATTACTTTTGCTCTTCTCAAAGCCGTTCCCCACGTCAAGGATTGGTGGGAAACCTACTGTGAGTAGAAGGATGAAAGTATTCGCTCACTTTTTTTAGCCGCACCCACTTGGAATTTGTTTTGGGACACCATCAAGGAGAAGTACTAGCTTGTCGGGAGCTATGAGGATAAATATATAAAGTGGACCACACTGCGGCAGGGAAGGGACGAAGATGTGCCAGAGTTTACCAACATTTTTCATACCCTTTGCACGAAGTTGGGTATCAAGGATTCCGAGAAACATTTGGTACTCAAGAACCATGACTACTTACATAGGTACATCCAAGATGAGATGGAGTTCATGGACATCTCCTCACTCAGCACGAGGTATTGATACGCTGTCAAGATTGAGCATAAGATTAAACAGAAAAAGCGAGACTTTGGATCCGCGAATCCTAAGTAAGGGAAATGTGCCCCCAAACTGCGGAACAAAGGACAAAGCTAAGGTAGGGTGGCCCAGGACAACCCACCAAAGCCACAAGAAAAGAACAACACCAAGAAGTCAAAGAAGAACACGAGAAAGTGGTGTGAGTTCTATAAGAGCTCCACTCACAACACAAGTGAGTGTCGGGCCAAGCAGTCACTGGTGACCAAGCTGAAGGCTTTTGAATTAGATGCATGTTTTGACTTTGAGTCAGAACCTGACAAGGGGAATGACAAAGGGAAGCAGATTATTGATGCGGAGCCCAACGCCACCATTGCCACCATGAAGATCCAAAGGAGGAGGAGTGTCTCTTCCACTCCTAGATGTGGGTAAAGGGTTCCCCGCTATAGTTCATTGTTGATAGCAAGAGCCAAAAGAACCTTATTTCAGTAGAGGTTGTGAAGCGGCTGGGCTTATTGACCACAACCATACACCATCGGGTGGCTTCACCAAGGACGGGATCTCCGCGTCAGCCAATAATGCCGCCTTCCATACAACATCAAGCCCTTCACGGATGAGGTATTATTTGACATTGATCCTCTTGATGTTTGTGATGTATTATTAGGCCAAGCATACTTGTGGAAGCGACATGTTATGTATGAGTTAAGGCCTCACATTGTTATTGTTACCTTGGGAAATAAGTTGTACATGATACCGAAGGTAGCACCGCCTACAACCATCTCTTTGGTCACTGCAAAACAATGTAGTAAGCTCATTTCCAAAACCGGGAAATTTGTTTTCCTGATGATACACCCTCAAGGAAAGAAGAAGATGGTGGCCATGATCTCCAGACAGGGCCCCTCCACACAACAACATATGGACAAGGTCGTGGAGGAGTACGAGGACATCTTCACCTCCCCCGCAGGGGTGCCTCTGCACTTTTAGGTCAAGCATTCCATCGATATGACCCCAGGTGCATCATTTCCCAATGGACCAATCTATCAGCTTTATTATGGAGAACGACGAAATCAAGAGGCAGATTCGTGAGTTGCTGCAGAAAGATCACATCCAGCTGAGTTCATCGCCTTGTGGGAGCCCAATTGTGTTGGTAGAGAAGAAGGATGGGACTTGGAGATTATGTATTGATTATCGGGCATTGAACAAGATCACTGTCCGGAATAGGTACCCAATCCCACAGATTGATGACCTTATGGACCAACTCAAGGGGGGAAAATATTTTAGCAAGATCGAATTGAAGTATGGATATCACTAGGTACCAATGAAACCCTTCGATGTGTGGAAGAATTCCTTCAAAGCCAAGGCCTTTTAGAATGGTTGGTTATGCCTTTCGAGTTGATGAATGCTCCTGTAACCTTCATGAGGCTGATGGATGACATCTTGTAGCCATTCTCCAACTCATTTGTAGTGGTATACTTGGATGACATCCTGATCTTCAGCCAGATTTGGGAAGAGCACCTCCACCACATCCGACAAGTTCTCCAAACACTGCAGCAACATAAGTTGTGTGCCAATTTGGAGAAATGCACTTCTCGCATGACCCAAGTTTAGTATCTAGGATACATTATTGATGAATAGGGGGTGCATGTGGATCCAACCAAGATCTAAGTCATTTGGGATTGGCCAACCCCAACCACTCTGACAGAGCTCTGCAACTTTATGGGTCTTGCTAATTTCTACTGTAGGTTCGTGTTGGGGTTCTCTCATATCACTTGGCCCTTGAGTCAAGCCATCAAGGGAGATGTGAAAGAAAAATTATTTTGGTCTGAATCTCAACAGAAGGTGTTTGCAGAGTTGAAACATTGCCTTTGCTTTGCAACAATGATCATATTACCAGACTTGCAACAACCATTTTAGATTGAGACAGATGCCTCTGACAATGCTATTGGGGCAGTCCTTAGTCAATAGGGTCATCTAGTGGCATATCACAGTGAGACACTTTCAAACACAATACAAAAGTATCCCACTCATGACAAAGGGATGTATGCTACTGTACAAGCCTGTCGATAATGGAAGCATTACATTTTGGGGAAGGAAACGTCACCCACACATACCATTGACCCCTCCAGTTCATATAGATGTAAGGGAAGTTGTAGAATGATCACCATCAGAAGTGGTCCACATACCTGCAACAATTCCATTTGAATATCAAGTACAAGAAGGGAAACACCAATAAGGTTGCAAACTACCTCATTTGACCCCCGATCATGGTGTTAACTATCGTGCTTAACTCTTGTGGGCATGAGACTTCTGATTGGCCACTTCTCTACAAAAGCGACCCAGAATTCGACCACACATACCAGACGCTCTTAAAGGGTCGGAAAGTGATAGATTTTCACCTCTAGGATGCACTATTATGCCACCTGGGACACCTTTGTTTTCCTTCACGCAAGCGTGCTAAGATGATTTGGGAAGCACACTACAGTTGGGTCACTGGGCATTTCGGGGTCGCGAAAATAGTGGCAGTACTGCAGATATGTTCTTACTGGCTGAATCTTCGACAGGATGTCGGGATATACATCAGATCTTGCACTATCTGCGCCATTTCCAAACTGACCATCAAGAAGCAGGCCTCTATACTCCCTACCTACCCCTAGTCGACCTTGGGAATCCATCTCCATGGATTACTAGGCATGGCAAAGACTGTGTTTTTGTGGTCGTCGCCAGATTCTCAAAGATGGCCATTATGACAGCCTGCAAGAAGAATATCACATCCGAAGCCACTGCTAAACTCTTATTTGAACGAATGCGGGTACACTTTGAGATCCCGCAGTCTATCATATTAGATCGGGACAACAAGTTCCTCAGTACATTTTGGTCCAGTCTCTGGTCAATGCTTGACACCAAGCTCACTAAGTCCACAACTTTCCATCCCGAAACTGATGGCCAGATAGAGGTCGTCAACATGATGATTGTACACATTTTGGACATGTACAACTCAAATCATCCGAACACATGGGATGAGAGCCTCCCCTATGTCCAACATAGCTATAACCGGGCTCTCCACAGCTCGACTGGCCACAACCCTTTTTAGGCGAGCTTGGGATTCCAGCCACTATGTCCATTGATGTGGCCATACCATTTGCAGTTACTCAAGCAGATTCAACTCATGTCCAGTCCGAAGCTGATAAGGCAAACAACTTATTGAGCACATTCAACACATCGCCAACAGGTCCATGACATATTGGATAGAGCCAATGTTAAGTACAAGCAGCAACATGATCAACATTGGGTGCCACACAAGTTCCAAGTGGGCAACCAAGTTTGGCTACATTTGCAGAAGGAGTGCCTCGCTGGGCCCCACCACAAGCTTCGCCCCCTCTGATATGGGCCATACATCATCACCAAGGCAATAGGGGACAATGCCTTTGAGCTCAATATTCCACCATTCCTTGGTCTGCACCCAATGTTTAATGTGGACTGCCTTCAGGCTTACTTTCCACCATTGTTGGACACATTCGACATTGCAGAACAACTCATACCCGACAACAAAGGAACCAACTATATCGAGATGTTAAAGCATGCCAACTCCTTCACTAGGGCAAGTGGCTTATCAGGGACCAAGTTCAACAGGAGTTTCCTCATCTCATGGAGGAACTCAACACAGTGGGGACCATTGTTTCCTAAGGGGGGAGGAATGATCCAGATGGATATTGGTGGCCACCTGCCTATTCCACTTAGACCCCCACCACTGTTTCTTTTAGTTTTTTTAGTTTTCTTAATTGTAGCACAATTTACTATTTTTGGCTGTTTTTCGGGTCCTGAACTTTCGAAGTTGTTTTGAGGCCATAAACGACATTTTTTTTTGGGAAAACCAGGGTGGCGAATATGAGTTTTCAATTCATTACTTACTATTAGCAGTTGTAGTCCTTAGATAGATCTTTCTAACGAGGTATCATGTGCGTCAAAAGAAGATTGTATGCCAAAGTTATGACCCTGGGAAGTTGATGTATCAACTTACCCCAACGAGGCCCATAGTTTGACGTTTCATCTCCTGGGTTAGGATTTTGGATGTTTAAGGTTTTCCATTGTTTCTCAATAATAAATAGGCTTTCAAGCCTCATTGTAACATAGTTCATAGGCATGTAGCCGCCACATCTCTTCTTAGAGATAAGCTACCATCGCCTGAGCTAGTTTATCTCCATTTTGTATGTAAGCATATTTTAGTTCTTTGATATTAATGAAATGAAGTTTTATTTCTGTTGCATCTTTGTGTGTATGGTTATATCTGTAATTTGTTGTGTTCCTATTTAAATTTGGATCAAGAGATTAGTGATAGATTCCATCCTCGAACCATGATATGATACCACCATTGAAAAGAAACTCGTATGGTGCTCTAACCTCACTCAACACAACCCAAAATGCCCAAGAATTCTATCAAAATAGATTACACCATCAAATCCACCAAGACAAATTTTTTGCTAGGGCATTTCACCTATCTTTTAGTTTATGTCGATCTTCTTTTCTATAGGGGCATAGAGATAGGGTTGCCAATTTACAATTTGCTCCAACTATCATGGGCATTGCAATCATGATTCTCACTTAATAATTAACCAATCTCCCCTACTGACAACAACACATTCCCCCATCTTATTTTAGGGAGCTAATGGTGTAACAACCCCAGGTTGATTTTCCATGTAAATAAAATAATACCAAGGTCATGGGACACATATTCCGAGTTGAATGTTGGACAAAACATAGTGATGGGTATCACTTGTGATTAATTAATGGCTATGGAAGTTGGCAAAGGGAATATGGCAATAATTGGCATTTTATTTATGAAATAAAGGAAAATAGGAGAAAAGGAAGGTAAGAGACACAAATATGCACGAGTGGGAAATTGGAGGAAAATGAAGGAAAGAGAGGCCTCAATGGTAAAAATGATTATGAGGATCAGTTCACAACCTTTTGTTAGTTCAGTTTTGGAGCTCTCTTCCATTCTCTCATACTCTTGCACACTTAGAGAAATCTTGGAGCATTCTTGGAACACTTTAGCATTCACTTGGATAGGAGAAAGAAGGCAAAGGAAAGTAGGAAAGCACAAGGGAATAGTTGGATCAATAACTAGAGCTAGATTGCTTTACAGGTAACAGGTTCCATGTGTGATTTCCTTGTTGATTTATGGATGCATGGTACATGCATGTGATTTTCTGGTTATGTACTGTCATTGACATGGAGATTTGCCCGGATTGACAGTGGCTCTAGCCTTGCCTTGCCATTTCTTGGATAACCATGGTGTTGTGAGTTTTTCCACTTGATTATTTTTTTGATTGGTGCTCATGTTTTATGGCTGTGGGTTGGAACAAACGCTCTAGAAGCCCTGGTACAACTTAGGTTGAGTTACTAGTCCTAGAGCCTAGGTTGGGACAAATGCTCTGGAGCCCTTGGTGGGTTGAATTACTAGTCCCTGGAGCTAGGTTGGACAAACTCTCTAAAGCCTTGGAAGTCTATGGGTTGAGTTACTAGTTCCTGGAGCCTTGGACAATTTGGGTAGACACTAATCTGGTTGGTGTTAGTGATGTCCAGTTGTAGAGGTGGAATCACTGTGGTTGAGGGTTGAGGTGGTTTGGCCTCAGGAAGCCCTGGTTTGGTTTTGTCTTGGTTTATTCCATGAGATCCCACATTCATGCTTGGAATATGGTGCAAGGGTGATTGGTTGAAAGAGAGATTTGGTTCAGCCCAATCTATGGTTGGGTGGCATATGGAAGTCCCTCGCTTGATTAGTATTTTCATACATTGATAAGAGTTATTCTTCTACTGTGATTCATGTATACTTGTAGTGATTGTATTGGTGATATTATAACTACGTTCACATGATTCATATGCTTGTTATTTTTTGGTTATATGCTGGTTATATGATGCATACCATCTGTGGCTCTTCTAATGAATTATTTAGTTATTGATTGGTTGTTGAGTGTATGGACTAATAAGTGTTGTTGCAACTATGTGGAGAGGGCACAGAGCCTTTTTGATGATTCTTTAGTGAGTTCATTGAATTAGTGAACATATATGTATTTATAACCTATAGGTCACATGTACACAAAGTGTTTATATACATGAGTAATTTGGACCTCCAACTTTCTAGGGTCATAACTTTGGCATACGATCTTTGTTTGACTATCATAATACCTTGTTTGTTTTAGTCTCTCCGTTTTCCCTAAAATGTTGCTTAGCCCTTCAAAATGGCCTCAGAAGTTTAGAACCCAAAAAACTACCAAAAATAGAAAGTTATGTTAAATTTAAGGAAACAAAACTTAAAAGAAATAGAGCTGGTTCAAGTCAGGCTAATAATAGTGTGATCATGTATCACTGGGTGTTTACAATCAGTTCTAGACATGTGGACCTTATTTTCCATAAATGCATCTTGGAAATCATGTCTCACATAGTAACTCTCGTCTCATGTTTACCTTGACAGGTCAATGAAATTAGGTAAATGTGGGAAGGGGCAATTTCAAATGACTTCTTACTCATGGGATCCTCTTGCAAGTTACATGCATGGCATTGATAGATCTCTATTAATCATACATAAACTTGAAAGATGAATAGTCCCTTGAAACGAGAGAAGAATAATGAAAGATGGAAAAATGCCTCTCCCAAAAAGAATTTTTGTATATAATATACTCCCCTTTGCATGGGACATACATGCCTTACATGATGCAATAAGAATAGGTCAAAAAGACACTTCAAAAATAAAAAAAACATTTAATAAAGCATGATGTATACTTTACTTCAAATATTATAAAAATTGTAACTATGAGCCTTTTTTTCATAACCAATATTCATTTCATATATGGACACAAATAGATTCCCCATCATACCTTAGGGGTTCATTGGTCTCCTCCTCTCAAAATTCTCTTACAAGTTACATGCACGATAGAGAGAGATTCTCCTATAAATTACATGCACGATAGTGAGTGATCTATATTGGTTATTCTGTAATTATAGAAGATGAATAATCTCTTAAAGTGAAAAGAAATAATAAAAAATAGAAAAAATACCTTTCATAAAGGTAATTTTGTACGTAATATACTCCCATTCACATGGCATAGAGAGTGATCTATATTGGTTATTCCGTAATTATAGAAGATGAATAATCTCTTAAAGTAAAAAGAAATAATAAAAAATAGAAAAAATACCTTTCATAAAGGTAATTTTGTACGTAATATACTCCCTAGCACCCATTCACATGGCATAGACATTTCGGAAAAATAAATAATATATTAAAAAAATAATATTTCAAAAATTAAAAAAACAAAAAATTAATAAAAGTGTTAGTTGGTTATTTCCAACCAACTCATTTAATATTATTTAAAACATTTTCTTAAAATATGTTACTTTCAATACTCACCCATTCTTCAACCACTTTTATTATTATTTTTTAAATATAATTTTTTAATAATTTAGTCCCATCTTCTAAACATCACGATTCACATTATAATTGCAATCCAAAAATTATCTAATTAAATTTTTATTTTAAATATTTTAACTCATGCCACATGACCAATCCAACAAACTCGAAGAAGGAAAAGCGCATAATCGCACGTAACCCGCTATTCCACAAAATAAAGAAAAGGATTTGAAAACTTGGAATTCAACCATGTTATTAACATGATAGATGAATTGGATGCATGTAGATCCATGTAGGTTCTGGCAGCCAAAGTACTGCGTCTATCCTACTCAACCTGCCTTTGAACTCTCTAAAGCATCCGTTTATCAGGTAGATCCACCCTGCCGAGACAATTCAGTGTACTTTTGCAATTAACAATTTAATTCAGTATACTATCCTGGGCGTCACAGGTTGGATCCGCTCTCAGATCGAAATGGACTCAGACCAGTGCTTCAGTAATGGAGATTCTAACGGGGTTAAATCTGGCGAAGGATCTGCTTTGATATTCATGGGAACCGGCTGTTCATCTGGAGTGCCGAGTGCAAGGTGCCTGATGCAGCCATCGGATCCTCCGTGTGAAGTTTGCCACATGGCAATGTCGAGCCCTCCTGAAACCAATAAAAATTACAGGTATCTTAGCGTAACTTGTAGAAAAAACAAAAATATTTCATGGCTAAATAAAATTTAGGAATTAGCAGTTTAATTAAGCAGTTCAGCACTATTTAATGGGCTTCTTTTCAAATATGCTTGTCTCGGCGAGAGCTTGCTTCACAGGTCTTTAATTGTGGTCAATTATTACTGTTTTCGAGAGTTATTTGCCTTTAATTTTACGCTTTTGGAAAGCTCTGTGAACTGAAATTATAAGTAAAATTACTGGTCTGTTAGGGCAACTTCTAGAAAAACAAATCCTTAATGGCGAAGCAAATGTTAAATATAAGCTGTTTAATCCGGCAATATATGCACTATTTGACGCAGTTCAGCTTAAAGTGCTTCTCTTTGCGATAATTGACTTCTCAAGTCCTTAATTGTTTTCGAATTTTATTGTTATCTATTATTCTTCCCCTCCCCTTCTCAACACGCACATATCTATATCATATTGAACTGAAATAAACCAAACAGCTTAAATCTAGTTTTGGATTGCAGGACGATATAAGAAATAAAAGTGTGTATTGGATTGACAGATTATAATATCACGATAGAGTACCGCCATTTTTGTAGGTCACAAGTGACCTATCACTTCATTGCGCCACTTGATACCTTGACTGCCTATTATCCATTCTCTATTTACCTCACTACCTCACCTATTACGAATTTTTTATTAGAATTCACAACCACTTAATTACAAAGGAGAAGATTGATAACCCTTGGACTCTTTGCTACTAATGCGGACCATATATTGCCAACTTGGACCTTCTATTGCTTCTACTCTCCTTTGATGCATCTAGAGCTAGCTATCAAGTTGGCATCACCTCCATGTATCCTCACATTGAAGGTAGCATCCACCTAGGCAACCATCCATACCACTCCGTCGAGTAAAGCAAGTGGGTTATGGTGGTTCCAAAATCCCCTTTGTTGTGGAACAACGTGTATCATATCAATGTTATGAGAACCGAACAGTGATCGAACTGGAAAACCCTTAGAACCGGGAACTGGTCGGAACTAGTAAAAACACTGGACCAAAAAATTGGTCAATCAAAAACATAAAAAAATATTCAAATTTTAAAGAAAAGCATATATATTCATGTACATCCATATGAATCCAAACCCTTTATGCACAAAAAAGCAAAAGTTCTCATTTAAGTGCAATCCATTTCTGAACTGAAAATACATCAACAAACAGGGTCTAGATGGCCTTTTGCATCCAAAAGTAAATCATGCTACAACAAATACCTACATATATCAAAATCATTGCCTATATTGGGAATTTCGTCATCAATATCTCCTTCTAAGCATTACAATAAGATAGAAAAAACGTAGCATGTCAAGTCAAGATTTTGTTTGAGTGATGGGTACATTTTTATGAGGGTCATGATAGAGGAGTTTGACAACCAATGCCACTAACATCAAGGTACATAAAGGGTTTGGTGCTCTTGATTAAATACTAGTTCCATACCCTCATACATGACAAAATCAGATGGAAACATGGCAATCCCCCCAATCCTAAAATCCTGAAGAACTGTTAAGTCTTTTAGATTTTGAGTGAGATCTAAAATTCTACTTTCTCCATATGAAATCCAATGAGGTTGGAACCACTCTCAAACATCTTGAATCATTTCATGGTAATGCTAAAAATTTAAGTAAAAGGATGAAAATGAAAGATAAAAGAGAATGCCATTCTTACTTTAAGAATTTAACATTACCACAAATTGCGTAGCAATAACACGGCCATAGGCTTGAATGTTAGGTTGCCCCACTCATAAATTTTTGTCTTGTTTTGTTTTTTTTGGAATATCTTTGGTGGAATTGTATGGAGCCGACCAATTTGGTACAAACCGACCGATTTAGTGAAAAATGTGTTGAAATGTGTAACTAGGTTTGGTCTTCATAACGTCTATTGTAATCATGATTTTATGTATTTGATGAAAAGAGAAAAGGAAAGTTATTATTTCATTCTTGATGCATGGGTTTCATGCTCAAGGTAAGTTTATTTGTAGATCAAGCACCCATTGAGTGCTTCTAGGTTTGTCATAGAATTATGAAGTCAAAAGAGTCACTGTCATGCATGTAAGACCCCTTCGGGCATCTTGTATTATGTAAAAGAAATTTATTTGAGTCACAAAACACCCTCTAAGACCTTGTCAACGAGCTGTAACAAGTCAACCTACATGGAAGATCAAGTCAGCTATATGGAGGCAATTCGTGCCCTTGGAAAGCCTATATATAAGAGGCATTCAACCTCATTTGAAGCACACATCCAAGACATACAAAGAAGCAAGAAAAAGAGTTCGATGTTAAAAGGAAGAAGTCCTAAGGCAAGCGAAGTTAAAGAAGGAAGCTAGAGTCAAAGTTTTTGGGTCTCTCTCTCTCTTAAGTGCAATGAAATTCTGAAGTTGCTGGGGGACGAAGTTGCTGGAGGACGAAATTGTGGGAAAGTTGTTGGAAGTCGAAGTTGCTAGAAAAGTTGTTGGGGTTGAAGTTGCTGCTGGAAGGTCAAAGTTTATTGCTGTAAATTGTGGTAGGAAAGCTCATCAAGAAGGACGGTTGACTTGGTCTTCGAAGGGTTTTTGTCAAGGGCCTTAGGTCTTGGAATTTGTCATTTGAAGGCTCTATAAGAAGAGAATAATTCTTGTGGTTTTTTCTCTCAAGAGGAGAGGTTTTGGCCCTCGCTGACAACCTACATTTTGTGTCTCCTTGTCTCATTGAACTTCATTGTTTGGTAGTTGTTTGATGATAGAGAACACTAATAATAATTAAGTGAAAGAAGAAGCTAATCAAGTTAAGTAAAAATACATCACAAGCAATTATCAAATTAAGAGAAATCATCTATCTAGCTACCCCTAGATTTCTCAACATGGTATCAGAGCTGAGGTGACAAGACAAGAAGAAGCAACTTGAAGGTCATCCACTTGAAAGAAGGACATATAAGGGAAGAGCAGACTATGAAGCACCAAGGAGGAGAACCCATCTCAAGGATCACATCATCACTAGGTGAAGAAGACCTCAAGGGCCCTACCTCCACTCAAAGAAAGAAGAACTACATGTTTGAAGCATCTTGAAGTCTCCATATTTTGCATTTCTACATCCAAAGGAAGCAAGAAGAATCATTGCCATCATCATCAAAGAAGTCAAGGTGGTCTTCCTCACGTTGAAGCAAAGATCACATCTCAAACATCCTTGAAGAAGATCATCAAGGAAGCAACATCATCAAGAAGTCATCAAGTTGAAGATATCATCATCTAGGAGCATCTTCACTTGACAAAAAAGTATCTTTATATTTATGTTTGAATCTACTATTAACATGACTTCATTCTGCAAGGAGAGCAATAAACTGGTTGGGTCATCAAATATCCTTGAATGGAAGAAGAGGATAGATTTGATCCTTAGAGAATGAAGTTATTGAATATGTTAAGGGTTCAATCTCCAAACCATCTCAAGAGCAAGCTCAAGCATTATCAAAGTATATGAAAGGGGAAATAAGGGCTAAACTAATACTCATAGAATCAATCAAGGATTCCCTCATCCCTTATGTAGCAAAGTTGGAGATATCGAAGGATATCTATGAGAGGTTGGTAGAATTGTTTTCGTAAGCACTGCAGGAGAAGTTATATCATTGAGAACCAAATTATACAAAATGAAGGTATCTAAGGATGAAGGAATAGCCTCATATCTTATGAGGGTATTACAAATAAGAGATCAACTACAAGAACTAGGAGAAATAATGTCTGACAAAGAGATGACCACCGTTGTGCTCAATGCACTACCTGATGAATGAGACAACCTTGTATCAAGTATTTATGGAAAGAAGGAAGCCACTCCATTCAATGAACTTTGGTCATTATGTAAGATTGAAGAAACTAGGTTGAAAGTAAAAAGCGATGTTGGATCAAATGAACAAGTTCAAGCATATGCTGCCATGGCCAAGAGAAAATGAAATTTTGGAAAGTATGATCCTCGGAAAAAGAAGAAGATCGATATGTAAAAAATACAATGCTATGAGTGTAATGAATATGGGCACTTTAAAAGGAGTTATACCAAATTCAAGAAGGACAACAAGAAGAGAAAAGAAAGAAATGAAGCCCATGTTACCAAAGAAGTGGAAGAATCGGAAAAGAAGAAATCAAAGGAGGAGGAAGCGAAAGATCTATACTATAACTGAGATAATCTCCTTCACTTAGTTCTTTTTAGTTATAGAAAACATCACAAGTATGATAGGATGCATGATAGCAAGATAGGGATGACATCATCATAGAAACATGGAAGGATAGCTGAAGTAGAAAGTCTACATGGTTATAGCAGTCATCATGATAGAAATGGCATCTTGTTAATTTTAGATAACAATGGTATGTTCTATGCTTAAGAGAAATTTTACTTCAATTTTCTTATTAGCCCAATATCAATATCCAGTTTATCAATCACATCAACATGATAGTAAAATGCAAATAGAACATAAACAATAATAGTAGAAGACAAGCCAAGACAAGAGGACACAAGATATGGCACTAGCCAAGGACAAACCCCAATGTGGGGAAACCCT
Organism: Pinus taeda; assembly: GCA_000404065.3. NCBI lineage: Eukaryota > Viridiplantae > Streptophyta > Pinopsida > Pinales > Pinaceae > Pinus > Pinus taeda. The sequence goes on from APFE031186514.1 coordinate 124,827, forward strand.
TGATCAATTCTTCTTATTATTCTTCAAAAGTTCAGCAGAGAGAGAGAGTACATTATACAATATTCACTTGCCCAATCAAAGTGAAATCTGACCAGTCAAACAACAGTAATAGAAAGCCCTAACTAGAAAGTCAACGTTGGTCAACAAGGCAGATTTTGATCTCCAAAACAACTTGGTCAAATTCAATCAACTTGGCCTCCAACAACTAGTCAAATCAGCCCAAAAATAGTCCGAAAATATCTAGTCAAATCTGGTCAACGAAAGTCAATGCTGCAACAAACCCTTTTGCAGCCAAATGCTGGTCAAACAACCTCAATTTCTGTGCCCAGAAATGCGGCATACCAAAACAGAGATATACCTCACAAAACGGAGTCAAAACAGGTCAATGCTAGTCAATGTTGGTCAAAAACAACCTTCCTGCAGCTTCGTTCAATGTTGGTCAACGCAGGGACTAAAACCCTTCTTTCTTCGCACTTGTGGAGAGCTGCCTCAGACATCCGTACCCAATCAACGAAGGAGAGAGAAGAATGTGAGTGAGTGAAGTGACTAAATAAGGAGGAGGCACCTTGTATTTATATGCAAAGGTCGAGGATGAATAGACGTGACTGTTGGGCTTCTGAGCCTACATTAGTTTGCTGGTCGACCTTGACAATTTGTCCATAAACAAAATAAATTCATAATTCCATTTGTACATGTCAGAATGAGATGATCTTTAGATCAATCCTACACCTCTCAGAGAGAGGAGTGCAATAAAAATACCAGCTGCCTCATATGAGCTGTCCAAGGTGAAGTTTGGCCCTAGTTGCCAAATTTAACACATCTCCATTGGAAGTATATAAGGACAATCAAATAGAAGTATATATGGTTGGAGGAAAGTCATCTTGCAAGATAGAAGATAAAGAAAGGCCATCATACATCATCATTATTAGAAAGGAGCATTTGCAGAATATCGAGATCCCCCACTGGAATCTTTATAAGAAGGTTCACCTCTACTTGGAAAGAAGCAAGTGTCTCACTGATTGTCTACATTCCACCTTGTGTGGGATCGATTGTTTAGAAGGATGATGGCATGGTGACAAAGGAGTGCAACATGTCAAGTTGGTTGAAGTACTTTCATCTTCAAGCAAGGAAAGGAAGCTGCTAGAAGGAAGTCTAGATGACCAAAAGGAGGAAGAGGTATGTATATATTTGATAGATAAAGTCATGTGATCATATAGTTGCAGATAGCATGGTTGAATGCTCTATCTCATGAGCATGATCGAAGAAGAAGGATCTCTTCCATTAGATTGATGCATGAAGGCATGTAGACAATGTGTCTTGAACTCTTTTACATATTGATAAGATGAAATCAACATAATATGACCTCATATGGAAGTTGAGGTGGTTGACAATTATGGTTCCTATAATGAAGGAGCTATGTATAGAAGTTCCCGGGGAAGCAATATGTGAAGAAAGGAAGAACAGTTCGTGAAAGATGCAACTATAGTCACGTAAGATGAGATAAGTAATCAACATCCGATAACTAGAAGAATTAGCTATGACATCTCCATGATAGAAGAAGTTATGAAGACCCTGATATGTATGATGGAAAAGGAATACCTTAGTAATATGTGTCTTGGACATGGATTCATACATGTGCTAGATGTTGATGTTGTTAGAAGTTGATGTCATGATGAAAGGCCATCATAAATAGGTAACTTTAATTTATTGTTCATTTTGATTTTTGGAAGCATCTAGTTGGGTTAAAATAGGGCTAATAAAAGAGGGTTGTAGAAGTCACCTACAACTAGTAATCATGAGATTGGATGGAAGATCCTGAAAGAAACATGACTTGGAAGAGGTAGCTATATGAAGGATAACCAGATGTGGACTAGAAGATTACTTTTCGATGAAGAGAAGGATGGCATGACTATTGGTTCAACACTATGGTTTGTTGATGGGAAAGTGATGGATAGGATGGCCGATGCCCTATGTTAAAGTGATGATGAAGAAGGCTCTGTGATGAAAAAGATGAAGTTCATGACATGATGCAAAAAGAAGAGCCCTACAAGTAGTTGATAGTACTATGATCTCCACCAAAGAGCAGATAGTTGTTGTTGGAAACAAGTCCCTAGTTAAGAGGGAGCTTGGGTATATTCCTTTATAGGATTGAGTAGATCCTCCCTAGTTGAGAGGTAGAGATAGACACATCATTCTTGTCTCATGTTATGAAGAAAGAATGGAGGATTGGGTAAGCATCTGGTTTCCGATACTCTTTGAGGATGTGGTAGGGCATCCAATAGGTAAGAGTAGTCGAAGAGGAAATTCCTTGAGGATGTGTTATTTCAAGAGAGGAATTGTCCTAGAAGGACATACCTTGTGAACATTTGGGTGGGGTATGTGCCTTAAGAGACTATGATGATGGTGTCTATCAGTCATTGTCTCGCCAACATTGTGCTTTGATCTTGTGGAGAGATATAGCTGTTAGTCGAGGCCTTGCTATGTGACAACACTGGTATGATGAGATGCAATGAGATAAGCTGAAATAATAGCTTATAAGATGGCTTACCAATTCAATTCTTCTTATGAGAATTCTTCACTATGAGAATGTCCAAGTACCATGTATGGATTATGAATACCTCCATAGTTAAGAGGGAGTGTTGAAATGTGTAACAAGGTTTGGTCTTCATAATGTCTATTGTAATCATGATTTTATGTATTTGATGAAAAGAGAAAAATAAATTTATTATTTCATTCTTGATTTATGGGTTTCCTTTTTCCCATAGGAAAATCTGGGCAGATCAACCCCGAAGGGAATCTTTTAAAGCCCGTCGGCTAGACTAGCAGGGCCTAACCCCAAGGGCGTTGAGGAGAATTGACCCTGTGACCTCCCGATCGATGAGGTACTTAACAACGGGGACTCGACCAGTTGAGCTAACCCTTGGGGCTAATTGATTCACGAGTTTCATGCTCAAGGTAAATTTATTTGTAGATCAACCACCCATTGAGTGCTTTTAGGTTTGTCATAGAATTATGAAGTCCAAAGAGTCATTGTCATAGATGTAAGACCCCTTTGGGCATCTTGTATTATGTAAAAGATTTTAGTCATAAAAGACCCTCCAAGACCTTGTCAACGAGCTGCAACAAGTCGGCCTACATGAAAGATCAAGCCGGCCTCATGGAGGCAATTCGTACCCCTGGAAAGCCTATATATAAGAGGCATTTGACCTCATTTGAAGCACACATCTAAGACATACAAATAAGCAAGCAAAAGAGTTCAATCTTAAAAGGAAGAAGTCCCAGGGCAAACAAAGTTCAAGAAGGAAGCTAGAGTTGAAGTTTTTGGGTCTCTTTCTCTCTCTTAAGTGCAACGAAATTCTGAAGTTGCTAGAGGACGAAGTTGCTGGAAAGTTGCTAGAGGTCGAAGTTGCTGGAAAGTTGCTAGAGGTCAAAGTTGTTGGAGGACAAATTTGCTGGAAAGTTGCTAGAGGTCAAAGTTGCTGGAGGACGAAGTTGCTGGAAAGTTGCTAGAGGTCAAAATTGCTAGAGGACGAAGTTGCTGGAAGTCGAAGTTGTTGGGGTCGAAGTTGTTGTTGGAAGGTCAAATTTTGTTGCTATAAACTGTGTGAGGAAAGCTCATCAAGAATGAAGGTTGACTTGGTCTTGGAGGGGTCTTAGGTCTTGGAATTCGTCATTTGAAGATTCTATAAGAAGAGAACAATTCTTGTGGGTTTTCCTCTCAAGAGGAGAGGTTTTGGCCTTGCATAACAACCTACATTTTGTGTCTCCTTGTCTCATTGATCTTCATTGTTTGGTAGCTGTTTGATGATATAGAACACTAATAATAATCAAGTGAAAGAAGAAGCTAATCAAGTTAAGTAAAAATACATCAGAAGCAGTTATGAAAGTAAGAGAAATAATATATTTAGCAGTCCCTAGATTTCTCAACAAAAAAGTTGGTTCAGTACTGAACCAGCCATTTCCGGTTCCGAACCTCGAACCGAATGGGTTTAGCCCCCAAACTGATCGGATCGGCTGGTTCCACTTGTTTCAGCAGTTCTAATAACACTGGATCATATAGGGCCTACATTTACATAATAGATCATACATTCATTTATAGAACCATATTACACTAGTGGGTAATGATTTAATTATGTATTAATTCATAGATGACTTAAATTACATATACATGTTCAAAAGCTTTCAGTGCTCAACTCACTACTTGGGGCACTTGGTTTGACTCTCTTAACACTTTCCTCACTATTTTGACTTGGATATCACTCATGTTGGAAAAAGTAACTATGTTCGGTCTTCAATAATGTACTTGAGTCATCATGTAATGTACTTGTCAAAAAAATAAAGAAAATAATTTTTATTATTATTATTGTGACTTATTAAAGCATGGGTTTCATGCTTGGGTCACAATGTTTTAGGTCAAAGTCCCCATTGAGGACTTCTAGGATTTATTCTGAGTCTATAGAATTAGTGTACATTTAAAGAGACCCTTCTTGGGCTTTTGAATCATGTAAAAATGTTAAGTATTGAGTCAAATATGAATTATGGAACCTCCACACCATGTCGGCCTAAGACCCTATTCAATCCCACAAGAAGCCTATAAAAGGAAGGACATTGAATTCATTTGGAGCATCACTTCTAATTCTCTCTTTACTGGGTAGAAGTGCGAAAATCTGTTTGCTAGGTAGAAGTGCGAAGTAGGAAGCTGGGAAAGTCTGTTGCTGGGAAGTTGAAGTGAATGCGAGTTTGGGTGAGTCTAAGGAGAAGAGAAAAATTGAAATTTTGGTGGTGGTCTCTCTGTTTCGTACTCTGGATTGGGAGATCGAAGTCTTCCAAGTTGAATTGCTGCCGGAAGCTGCTGGCTACTGCAAGTTGTTGAATAGTCAAAGTTACTGGGAAGAGGTCAATCTTCTAGAGGCTGACATGGTGTGGAGGGAAGGTCTGGTCTTGGTCTAGGGTGAAGAGTCTCAAAGAATACTATTGAAAGGAAGAATTACTTTGACTGGATTTTCCCCTCGAGGGGGGGTTTGCCCTGGCATCTATGTCACACGGTTCGAGTTCGAATTCGAGTTCGACAACGATTAAGTTCGATTCGAGTTCGAATTTTCCAATCAGGTTCGAATGAGGTTCGGCATTAGGTTCGACTATACATATTATTTCAAATTATATATATTTCTATTTATATATCTATATATGACAAAATAATAGAAAATTCAAAATCGATCCATAAACACATGAACACAAATTCTTATTAATAAACATACATGAATAATGTAATCATTCTAACATCTAGTTAAATGTAAACATACACAATAGTAGTTAGCAAAAAGAAATGACATAATTTTCAGTCTTCAAAATTTAAATGAATGTCAAATACTAGTAATCTTTTAAAAAATCACATAATCAAAACATGATCAAAATTTAAACATACACATCATTGTAGGACATCTTCAAATTTCAAAATTTTAAATATCATCAAAGTCATAATATCATCAAAGTCATCAACACATGGAATTCCATCATTTGGCTCATCTAGTGAGTCATCATCAATGCTAATATAATAAGGAAGTCATAAAGACCATTGCCAAATAGTTAAAATCCATAAAATTGTTCTAGGAAATTCAAAAAACATATATAATCTATACTTATGGCCTACTAGACTCTAGTATGATCAAAAAGTTCTCAATCATCATGTGCATATGGCATAGTAAAGGCACTAAAATGGTGATCATCAAAGCCATCAATAGATGGAATTCCAACATTTGGATCATCTAGTGAGTCACCATCGGTGCTAATATCATCTTCTTCTGGCTCTAAATCAGCATCAAAAATGGCTTGGAGGAACTAGATGCGTCTTTGGCCACACTACTCAAGGCCAACTTCAACTTACTGCGAACATAAACAAGGTCTTCCAACCTTGTAGACAATAATTTGTTTCTTTTCTTGGACTGGATATGTTTAAAGCTACTCCAGTTCCTTTCACAAGCAAAGGCACTTGATCCCTGGCTCCAAATACGAATGGCAAAACGTTGCAATTCAGGAGTCGCTGATCCATAAAACTGCCACCATCTCCCTAGAGGAATATTGGGCCTATCTTGTACTGCACTAGACCTTGCAAATATTCCCTCTTCCAACCTGTATGCTCGGAGCTGCTCTCTAATTCTCCTGCATTCTTCTAGATCAGGGACCAACCGTTCAACTGCATCATAAAAGCCATTCATGACTTCTGCATCATTTGTTCTTTCTATCCCAAAGAGTCTAGGATCCAAATAACAAGCTGCTGCATGTAAAGGACTATGCAACATCTTCCATCTTTCATCAATCATCTCCCATATTGTAATGTACTCATTTTCCTCATTATTAAAAGATTTTGCAATGGCTTCTTTAGCACGATCTATGCCCTCATAAAAAAAACCCATGGAAGGGGTATCACTATCAACCATGCGAAGCATATCAACAATTGGTTCACATACTTTTAAGACCTTCTGAGCATTGTCCCAAAAAGCATTCCCTAAAATCACCTGTTCCAACTCCTTTCCTTTAGCTTCCTTTGAAAGATGAGACTTTTCCCACTCATTGTTGCAAAAAACACCTCTTATACTCCCTTTTTCTTCAACTAGCCTTTTGATAGTAATATAATATGTGGCAAACCTGGTGTCACAAGGCCTGAGCAACTCTCTAGATGCATTATTCCTGTACAAGCTCAATGTGAGTTGATTGTTAAATATGAAGTGAGAAATTTGTTTCCCCCTTCGAAGTGTCTCGTTAATCCATGGAAACTTTGCCAAGTCATGTAACAATAAGTCAAGACAATGGGCAGCACAAGGTGTCCAATATATTTTTCTGTATTTATCCATGACCATTTTTCCTGCTCCAACACAATTTGAAGCACTATCAGTTATAACTTGGACCACATTTTCTTCTCCAACCTCAAGAATAGCTTCCTCTAAAATCTTGAAAATAAATTCAGAGGTCTTCTTATTCCCTGATGCATCAACTACTTTCAAAAAAAGTACCCCTTAGGGCAAGAAACCAACACATTAATAAGAGTCCTAAGGGGTACTTTTTTTGAAAGTAGTTGATGCATCAGGGAATAAGAAGACCTCTGAATTTATTTTCAAGATTTTAGAGGAAGCTATTCTTGAGGTTGGAGAAGAAAATGTGGTCCAAGTTATAACTGATAGTGCTTCAAATTGTGTTGGAGCAGGAAAAATGGTCATGGATAAATACAGAAAAATATATTGGACACCTTGTGCTGCCCATTGTCTTGATTTATTGTTACATGACTTGGCAAAGTTTCCATCTGATAAAATTGTGCACCTTGTTTCCTTCCAAGAGTCTTTGATCTTCTGCAAATTGTTTGTAACTCTTTCTTTTGACCTCTTCAAAATAGTGGTCCTTAAGGTCTCAGAACTAGGAGGGACATATCCTTTACCAAAACCTGCCATCATCTTACATGCGTTGATGAAGTAAGGGCTTCTTGCCACATTAAATGGAATTGCAGATTCAAAAAACATATCACCTATAGCATCATCAACTTCTTGTTTCTGCATGGGCTTCCAAAGAGTATTTAATGTAGCTGTCCCACTTGATTTACTGATCTTTGACTGAGATGAACTCCCAACACCAACCTTGCTTGAAGAAAGTGCAGATAATGAATTGTAATTCATTGCAATTTCTGTTTGAACATGTTGTCTTTTGTTTTCATTCACTTTCTTAGCCTTTTGTATATTGTCATAATCTTTCTGAAGTGTCTCCTTGAGCTTTGCAGACACATTCTTGCAACCTTCAACGCGACCTCCTTTGCCATTAGTGACAGAAAGTAAGTGGTCCATGACTCTAGTTGAAGATCCAAAAAATTCATTATTACATAACTTGTGTTTCAAATGCCTCTCACGAGGCCCGTCCAATTTCTCCACATATTTCCATCCTTATGCCGTTGACTTTGGAGGTGCCATGACAAATATGTCTGCATTTTTGTTGGCAATGGCATATTAAAATTCGAATTTAAATAAATGATAAAATAGTGAAATTCAATTTTCAAATACAAATAAAACTTGATATTTTGATGAGCAACCAAATCATGCATAACTTGTTCAAATTTTAGCTTTCCAATTTCTTCAATTATTTCAAATTTAAATAACAATAATTATCACTTCCTATTGTGCCTATAACATGTTATTTAATGAATTTGAGGAGAAATAAATTGGTAGCAAGCTTTATTGAATTTCCATTAAAAAGTCAAAGCAGCCCAAATGACTGCAAAATGAAATAAAGTGGCATGTAAGGCTGAATTGCTGCCATGAGTACAAGAATTGGGGGGGAGTTTGCCTAATAAAGCTATGACCATTGATTGTTAAATTACAGCACTGGGTGTTGTAATAGTCAGAACTCTTTTTCAAGGTAACCATATTGTGAATCAGCAATAGTTATGTGAGTCACCTACAATTAATTGAATGTTTTGCAGAGATGGATTGAGATGTCTAAAATGTATACCATTCAAGAGGCCATTATAGTCAGTGCCATGCATCCAAGTCAAGTTTATAACTTCTATCAACAAGACTTTTTAAGCATTTGATGTTGGATTATCTGTAAACTGTCATATTTTTCAGTCAAGTGTATACTCTTCATTATAAGGTTAATCTCTGAAAGGAAGTGCAATAACCAAGTATTGAGAACTCTGGCAGACCATCAACAGATAATTGATAATTGGCTCTATGGTGCAATCATGGAATTTTGAGTCCAACCACATTGCTTTAAAAAACATTCTATTACCATGACAGAAAAATAAAAAACTTAGGTCAAACCAGACTGCCATGTTTTGCTAGAATAGGAATGTGATTCACTGGAGATTCCAAACAAAGTTTAATTGTGAAGAAAATTGGAAGAGCTGGAATGTGCCAACAAAGAAAAAGAAGAGAACTAACAAACCATCAAAAACTGGTTAAAGAGACTGGAATGATTGGAATGCAGGAAGTACATGGTCCTTGGAGAACTCTACCACAGGCCACTCATTATCAAAGAGGAGAAGGACAAAGTAGCCCTGATGGTGAACCCTCCCTGCATAATATGTGTCCCTCGATCTCCACTATCAGCTGACATATTTCAGGAATCTAGTACTTGGTATAAATTATAATCCATCAATTTACATCCAGTGTATGGTATAATTACTACAATCCATTCTATTGGTGTAGTCCGTAACCCATTCTTCTGGGCATTTTTTTGTGCAAGACAATGAAAGTCTAGTTATTAGATGAAATTCACCGCTTATCTGTTCTAATAGTATTTACCATTTAAAAGTCATATGGTTCAGTTTATCGAGGAACCCTGAGGATACTGATGGGAGATCTGGACAGAACCCTTATTCTGAGAATCCCAACAGAGTTTGTAGATATTTACTTTTTGCTCTATATGGACCACGTTAATATAAATATCTCTTAGTTTCCCAGCAAAATACAATAAATACCAAGTTTTGCAAATTAAGCTTGCAATGACTAAATTTCCACTGTGGATTACTATGCAATTCTTGCAAGTCCAGAAAGTGGGGCTGAATGTGGCATGTCTGCAGTCATACATCTATGATCTATCTATCTTAGGCTCTTAGCCTTGAATTTGACAATGCAGACACAAAGATGAACATCAAATTCTTGAAGCTAACAATCTCAACTTTTTTGCAATGCTAAAACGCTGCAAAAAAGTATTCCTGGAAGAATTTGAAAGACCACTGGGGAGTCCATGGAGATAGTGGCCTCTCTACTAACAAAATATGTATGTTGTCTCAGCTTTCCCCTCCCTCTATATGCTGTGTGCACTGTGCATGTGAATGTAAATTATTAATATTAATAATAGCAGTGTGATACACCTATCTTATGGTGTCCTGGAATAGTTCTGAGACTATGAAATCTCCTTCCTTCCCTTAAGCTCTAACCAGGGTTATCATAAAATACTGGGAAGAACATAATCATAAAATAATAATGGCTTAGATATTGTGATAGCCTGATAGGGATGATAAAAAGTAGTCCAACCATTAGGGACCGGTTAAAGACTATAAGTCTATAACCCTGAGTGAATAAAATTAATGGAGGAATATATGAATGAAAAACTAAGCAAAAGAGAAGTTAATGGAACAATCCCATTAACGTAATACAAGTTTCTGAAGAGCATTCCCTGATAGGCTGATACTATAATAGGAAATAAAAACCCATGGATAAACATTTTATAAATTGCAGTGGCAAGATGAAAAAAAAAGAAGATAATTAACCTTGAAGTTTTAGGGGCTTAACTCTAAAGTCTGGCATAAACTTCGAAGTATTATAAGCATGAATAACAAGTCCTGGGGAAGGGAATTTTTGTGAATAATTACCCCAATGTAGAAGAAATGCCAACACTAGTTGCAGCTTGCACGAGAGTGAAATTGGACGTGAAACTTGATATCTCTGCAAGCAAATGTCTGATAAGAACAAAAAAAAAGAAAAAAAGTGAAAATATACAGTAACAAGAAATACTACTAAAATTCTAAGCTATATGAATATCCCAGCATGTGGTGACTAGAAAACGCATTGAGCGAGAGCATACAAAATCTGATGAATACTTCGGGTGCTGCGTGCACACTGGTGCCGCGGTGCGTTGGTGGTCTGCGTGCAGTGTCGTGCCATTGCTCAAAGCCTCAAGCGGCAAGCCTCGGCCGAGCTCACACTGCGTCACGCGTGCCCAAACGTCTGCAAACTCACTACAAACAAACGCTCAGCCTCAATCAACTCGACAGTGTATGCCAAAATGGTAGCCCGCAATTGTTTATAAAGAATTATTTGGCGGGAACTTGGAAGAACTGCTAAAAAGTGGTATGCGGCCCATTGTTTTTCTTCTAAAACCGTCCAGAAAACCATCGAACCTCAAAAATTTGTTTAAGTACGCGATTCGGTTCGATTTAGTTCGATTAGGTTCGATGGAGTTCGATGAGGTTCGAATTCGGCTTGAGGTTCGACTTTCAGGTTCGGCGAACTTGAACGAACTTCAAATTTTTTTACAGGTTCGCTGAATTTCGAACCTGAAGCTTCAGGTTCGCCGAACCCTATGACTTAGCCTGGGATGTGCCTACATCTTGTGTTCATTGTTTTATGTGCTGCTGCTTTTGGTAATTGCTTGATGAACTAAATAAAGAAGATATAAAGAATTGTAATAATAAGAAACATCACAAGTAATTATCAAGATCGAGAAAATCTTTACTACCTTTCTGATTTTCCAACAACTCCTTGATGAGTCTTCATTTGCCTTTGTGACTCTTTAGCTTCATCCTCATCATGACTTTATATCTTCCCTAAATGCAATACTTGTCTTTGTCACATCTTATTGCACTCATCATCCTGATCTTCTGTGCGCTCTTCTCTTTGTCCATCTTTTGTGCAATTTCATGGTTTACCATTGTTGCACTCCTTGATGCTGTTATCCTTTTTGTGGTCCATCCTTAATTGTTGCACATGTCTTTCCTTTGTGCTAAATGTTGAAAAAATGGTACGAAGGAAGTGTTTCCTTTGTCAAAGTGATTGGTTGATTCAGTTTTGGTTGGTGCAAAAGGAGATTGGTTGATGCAGATGATTGAATGATGCTATTGATGGATCCAGTCTGAAAATTTATGAAATGTGGTCCCTGGAAGAAAAGAGAAGGTTGGAGCCTTTTGTAGGCTGGCATCTACGTACTAGTAAACATTTCAGCTAGTAGAAGAGCTAGGGGGTTGTAGCTCCCTTCTAGGAGAAGCTGGAGAACGAAAGAAGGTTGTAGCCTTTTGCAGGTATAAGCTTGCATATTGGTATAAGACTGCACCAGTACAAAATTTATAAAAAGAAGTTTCTAATTTAAAAAGAAGATAGAGACGATTGCAGCAGGTGGTTTTCACCCACATTGGGTTTCCACCTTATATCTTGTGTTCTTGTGTGTGATTGTCGGTTTTGTTTTTACTGCACTTGGTTACTATTTATATGGTTTTGATGCACAGATTAAAGATCAACATATGAAGAATTAACTGAATCTTAAGTCTGCAGGATATACGCTAGTTGCCTTAAACACAGTTGCGTATACACGCAAGTTTCATTAACTGAAGTAGCATATATGAATCTGATTATGGAAATGAAAAGTTATTGACTTGCTAATACTGATTCACCCCCCTCTCAGTACTATTTCCAACATTAGCACCTAAAGGTTGAGCCCCTGGTCACAAGCCCTGGTCATATGAAGAGAACAATAGTATAAGGGGCTAAACTAAAGGGGGCTAAGGAACATTAAAACTTGCCATTCTGCAGCATCTGCAAGAGCAAAAGCCCCGATTATAGCAAGGCTCCGATACCACAATCAGGGCATTGAAGGTGTATGGGTCGGCAACTGAAGTAGTAAATGAAGTATGGCATAGCAGTAGATCAGATCGGGGCGGGGCAACTCAGGAAAACTTAATGGCACGACATGGTGTTCCACTCTGTCATGCATCAAAGGACTACCTGGACACACTCCATTCCTACTCCATGGTAAGCATTCACAGTCGACCCACTCCCTAATCCAGTGAACGAGTTACCCAGGCAATTATGGCGAAAGTGACAGAAACCGGCCGAGCAATAGGGGAAGCGTAGCACGACAGAGATGTGGCTTGACCAGGGGCCTCCACAGGAACAACAGAGGGACAACTCCTCCATCATCTTTCTGTTTTCTTTCTCTTTCTCATTATTCTGTAGTTTCTTGATTTCCAAGAAGGGATCGAATCCCAATTGTAATCGTTTTGGGCAACAACGCCTTGCATAGGTTGAGACAGCTAGTCTAGCAGGACAACGGGAGCTCTGACTAAGACATTTTGTAACTGTATCCCAAGCTCGCCCTCTTCTTATAAAAAGGGGGAAGCAACACTTTTATAGGGGTTGGCTGATTCTGGAATTTTTCACCTGACTGGTTTGAATTCTGAGATGCCATTTTGGTTCTATTTGCTTATTCATGGTGGACTTGACTGATGTGGTGTTGGATGTTATGGACTGGTATGTTGGACTCATATTGGATGAATGAAACTCTCTGGTGATTCCGAGCATGATCGATGTGCAGTATGTTTTCCCTTTTGTAATCTCATTTCATAAGCTGTTCTTCCTTCTCTGAAATAGTGTAATGAGATTGTTGGTTTCTCCCTGATTCGTGAATTTACCCTTGCTGCTAAATAAAGAACAGTGCCTTTGCGTATTACAAATTTACTTGTGTTATTCAATAGTCTACAGTACTTGTAGCAACTACAGACTTACTTGTGTTATTGGATTAACCTGCAGTACTTGTATGAGCACAACCTTTCTCACACTGTTTGGTGATATAGGTACCCATGTTATAGGCATGAAACCTCAATAAGTACTCCGCTGTTTCTATCATAACACCTCCTTCCTCTTCCATATTTCTATTGGAAAATCTTTGCTTAGAATTCTGTGTTGTTTACAACCCTATACTTCGAATTCCATTTTTCTACTGGAGCATCGCTGCTTAGGATTTCGTTTGTTACAACCCTATGCTTCTATTTCCCTCCTTCCTTCCTCCTCTCCACCATTACTACAACTTCAGCATTGAGCTGACTCATTGTTATGTGTCAGCCACTAGATGAAGCCATTTCTTTTTGAGATTGCCCCAATATACCCCCAGCATTTAGGTCCATGTGTTGGCTTGAAGCTACTCAGTGAAGGCTTATTGAACCAAGCCCATCCTATTACTTTTTTACGTGACAATTGGAGTGCTAGAAACCCCTCACAGATTATCTCTTAAGCACTCCTCTACTTTAGATGTCCTAGGCACTGGTCTACAATCAACCTTTAGCTTGTCTCCAAGAGGCTTTTTATCTCCCCCGTAGCACTTGTGCTGCTAGTGCGATTTGAAGCGACAACACATCAGAAGATGTATTTGGAGTAGAAGTTGCAGTGGACTTTGATGCAGAAAGGAGAAGGGGTGAACCTCTATCTTCAACGTCTTCAAGACACTAGAGACCAGCTTGCTGTAGTGGGGTCTAGTCCTCAGCCAACTGCGATGGTGAGGATAGCCTTGAATGGAGTCTTGGATGAATGGCAAGTTTTTGTCCAAAGCATATTGGGCAGAGAAAAACTACCTTCACGGGAGGAGATGTGGGCGACTCTTCAACAAGAGGAGTTAAGGAGGGACCTAGTGAAGGTCAACCTCAGTGGCAGCAGTGGGAGTGGCACAAAGACAAAGGAGGAGGAGGAAACCGTGGCTCTAACATCGAAGGGACAGTAGAAGCCGAAGCGAAAGACGGACATTTCGGAGGTGAAATGTTTCAGTTGTGGCAAGTTGGGCCACTATGCATCCCGATGTCCTTTGAAGAAAAAGGACAAGGATGAGAAACATGATCCTAAGGCTGCTTCAGCAAAGATTGACGAGGATGAGTTTGCCATGAGTGCCCACGCATTTCCAGGAGGGAGATGGGGCGATATTGAGTTGTAGTCGGGAGGACTATATGTCGGCAGGCTCCTTGAGGAGTCCACCTCTTGGATCAATTCCTTGATATGGGAGCCCAAGATTCAGCAGTAGCGAAATGGACTTAGTGTCAGATGATGCAGTGGAGTGTTTGGAGGACAGATACAGTAGTTCGGGACTAGAGACTGATCAACGCAGAGCAAGGTTGGCAGCAGTGCAATTGGCACAATGCAGGAGTCAGCAACAACATAGAAAATTCAGAGGATCTGAATCAGCAGCAGTCAGATTCCAACATTAATTGTATTATGTGGAACACAATTAAGTTCAACTAATTTTGGATGTTTTTCAGTTGCTTCTCTCAGCAACTGAGTTACAATATGGATGCAGTGTTAGTAGTTGCAGTGCTAGCAGTATAGCAGATGCAACGTTTGAGAGGGAGTTGTAGTACAGATGCGACAGTGGCAGTGGCAGTGTCATGGGTAGCAGTACAGTAGCAGCAACAACACAGTGTTGGTGGCAGCAGTAGTGTAGAAAGGAGGTGCTTCAGAAATAAAGCAACATGCAGGTGGACATTGTTGCTAGAGCACTTTCCTGGCTAAGAGGGAGTGTTAGTTTTTGGTAGCATTAGAAGTGCTCTAGCCTTGAAAATTGGTGGAGAGGCGAAAACACATGAGTTCTAAAGAACCCAGAAACCGTTTGGTGAAATTCCACCCAGATTGTATTTTTTTTTTAATTAATTAATATTTTTAATGGGGTTTCTAAGTCTAAACTTGCGGAAATTAAAATATTAATGGGTATTAATCAAAATATAGGTGAGAATGATCTAGAAGGTGGATCAAGTCATGTTTTAATCTTAGCCGTTGATTAGAGACTTAATCTCACTGGTTGAAGACTCAATAGGAAAAATATAAAATGGAGGCTTGGGGTTCATTTGGAAACACAGAGAGAGAGAGAGAATTGATCTGGAGTATGATTTCTGGGGCTAGGAAGTTGAGAAATTCGAACTAAGTGATCATTCAGCAGCAGAGGGGCAGTGAGATTCCCGGAGAAGGACTTTCCAGAGAATATTGACAAAGAGGCGGAGAGAGCTTGTAGAGAGGCAGCGCAGTAGCCGGGAGAGCTGACGTTGGGCCAGTCTGGGCCCATGCAGTCCTGACGCAGAGCCAGAAAGGCTTGCGTAGAGTAGAAAAGCTGCCTGTCACACAGAATCCAGAACTCCCGGGAACAGCAGGAACTGCCGGAACAGCCGGGATAGTTGACTCAGAGGGCAAAAGAGCCTACGCAGTGCTAAAGCAGAGTCTGAAAAGTTGACGCAAGGCCAGCGCAAAAATAGCCGGGGTTAACTAGTCTTGTGTGGGATCAACGAGAATTTTGCCAAGTGAGGTAAAACTCACTCAGATTTTTTGCCAGTATTTTCTTTGTTAAGGATTGCTAGATGAGCATCCTAGATATGTATTTAGATATTTTTCCTACATAATAATAAACCCTCAGAGCTGCTGCACCGGTTTTCTGGCTTTGGGTTTTTCCAAGTGTTGATTTGGGGTAGCATCGGATGTGCTCTAACCACGAAATTTGGTGGAGAGGTTGGGGCACATGAGATCTCCAATACCCAGAAAGGGTTTGGGCAAATTCTAAATAGTTCAGGAGATATTAAAATAATTAATATTTTTAATGGAGTCCCTAAGTCTAAACTTAGGGAAAATAAGATATTAATGAGAATTAATATGAAACTGTGTTAGATTGGTCCAAAAGACATGGATCAAGCTAGATCTAATCTTAGCCGTTGATTAGAGACTTAACCTCGGCTGTTGATATTTCAACAGGAAAAGTATAAGAGGACGCTTGAGGGTTACTTGGAGAATACACCAGAGTGATCAGTCATTCTATTCTCTAGAGCGGGGTTTGCTAAGAGAGATAGAATTAGTGATCAGGAGTTGCAGTTGAGGGGCATTGAGTACAGAGAGAGAGAGGCAGAGATAGTGCCAGGAGAGCAGCGCAGTAGCCGGGGAGAGTGACGCAGAGCTAGCCAGGGCTCACGCAATGCCACCCAGAGGCAGCTGGGGGCTGCGTAGAGCCTCAGAGAGGCCAGCGTTGCTAACGCAGAGGGCCAAAGGGCTAACACATGGCCTCCTAAGGCTAATGCAGACCCATTCGAGGTGACGCAGGGCCAACACTGGGAAGAGAGGGGCTGGCGCAGTCCAGAGAGAGGCTTACGCTGGGGTTTTTGGGGCAGATTGGTGCTAAGGAGTTGCCGGAAGGATTTTCCGGGGTTTCAGCTAGGAGATTGGTCAGAAACTGAGGGGTATTACTGCCAAGGAAATTCTCTGTTGGGTAGGCCAATGTTGGCACCCAGATTGTACTATGATATTGCTTAATAAGAAAACCCTCAGATAGCTGCACCAGTTTTCCCACATTGGGTTTTCCTTGGGACATTGGTCCAAAAATAATGGTGTCATATGGTGTGATTGTTTTTGTTTCCTTTAGTTGTTGATCTGTAATATGTTGAACATGCACTAGTGTTTATTTTCAGTATTTACATTGTAAATAACTTGTTAAGTAAAATAGCAAGTAGGTAGGAATAAATCAGATAAAGTGCATGGAGGGTTTCTAACTAAGTAGACTTAGAAATTTCAACACCAGGGACTATTGTGTCAAAAAATAAGTGTGTTCTATGTATTTTGTTCTTTGCTCTGTTTTCTGTTTCATGAGATCAAATATTTAATTAGTGTAGGCTGTAGAAGTAATTTCCTTTAGTATTCAGAAGAATAACTTGATGAATGTAATTGAAAAAAAATCAAGTAGGTGAAGTAGATTCAGTTTTGCTGCAGTAGGTGTTCTTTTGAGTCTAGGAATTTTCATAGGTTTAGCTAGCCGCAGGCCTGAAAAGGCCTCAAACTCTCTTTTTTGGCCTTGCCATGGGCTTGGGGAGACTCATTGGCCCTCGGCTTCCCTTCAAGCCCTAGTCGCAGCCCTAAAAGGGCTTGTCCCTTTGTTGCTGGCCCTTTTAGGGCCTCCTTTTCCCCAGCGTCAGCCTCTTGAGGCTTGACGTCAGCCCTAGAGGGCTTCTCTTGCTTGGCCATGGCCCTTTTGGGCCTTCCTTGCTCCTATTCAGCCCTCTATTTTCCATTCCTAGCCCTGGTTTGAGGTTTCCTAGTCGAAGCCTATTTCCGTACCCCTCATTCAACCATTATTCAGTCATTGGTTTAGTTTTTCATCTCTAACATTTGGTTTTATAGTAATTTCCAGAGCTAACTTGGTGGTTGCAGGTTCTCAAGTCCCTTGGAAGCCTCTCTAGCCATCTAACTGCTCTCTAACCCTCTAGTTTCATCACTGTTGTCATTTTGATTTCTGAAGTATTTTATGACAACAACATATTTAAGGCCTAAACACATTTTTAATAAGCCTAAATTCATTAATAATTCACCTAAGGCATTGAGAAATAAACCTAAGTCAATTTGAGTGCATATAAGTGAATTTCTTGTGGTTTGTTGGATTAATTTCAGATCTGATATGTTTGCTACAGCCACATAAAAACACTTAGAACGGTAATAAAATCATACAACAGTTGCATAATAACTCATTGGCAGTCATATTTCGTCATTACATTGTCATTTGCACTCATTAGGCTCACGCCTCTTTGCATATTTGATCATTTTTGAAGGCTGAAATAATAATTTGAGGCCTAAAATTTACTGCATAAAGGTCTGATATAAACATTACAGTTGTGGAAAGAGTGCTAAAGATCATCTGAATTTCACTTAGCCATTGTTCATTGCATCTTGTGGATCTTGGATAATTGCTTAATTGTGTAACTGGGTGATTTTCTTATTGCTGCAATCATATGTCTGTTGGCTGATCCATATTGCATTTCTGCATCATTGTCATCTATTTGCACTCTTGCATTAACACAGACAAGTGCTATGATTGAATTGATAATTGCCTAATGAGATTGGCTTAACAAGTAACATTGTGATTAATGCTCTTGTCTCTCATTGCTATCATTGTTATTGGATAAGTGGATACATTTGCTCTTGTGGATTTTGTAATCTAATACACTCTTAAAGTGCTTAATCAAGTCGAATCATAATTGTGATAAGAGATCTAATTGTGTCCATAAGGAATCCAATAACAAGTTTGTTATCTTCACATTTCATAGGGACTACTCCCCATAGATTGCTAGAGGGAGACAACTAGAACGGAGAGGGCAGGGATCAAAGTGACAGCCCCTGTCCTGAGCAGTGTCACATATTGCCTGTACAATTTGAGTGAGAATGAGTCCCAATGGATGGACAATAACCCTTTGGATGAATGGTAACAAATCATTGAATCAATATTCCATAAACCAAAGAATTTCCCTTAAACTAGTTTGTGTGTTCAACGAAATCATATAGAAGCATTTGGTACAACCGTACTAGCATTGTGCAAATATAGAAGTGTAAAACAATGTCCAATAAATGCTCTACTGAATTTTGAATTACATGCATTAGACTTCTCAATCAACACTGGAGATTAAATTTGATTAATAACATTATGTTAAAGATTCGACATTGAACTAAGACTTGTTAGGGGTATTCCCTTCACCCATTTTCTGGCAAGGTTTGTAAGTCAAGGAGCCCCAAATTGCCTTTGTTTTAAGGTAAGGTCACTAAGGGGAGCCCCTTGACCCAGAGAGGAATCATCTTCTCTATTGGCAATTTGAGGGACCTTGTGATGTGCAGGACCTAGCATCCCAACCAATTTGGACTTTTCATCACTTAGAGGGTTAGCATGGACTCTTACCAAAGTGTGCAGGTAGAAGGTCGACTAGGGATGGTTTTTGAAGGATTTGTGGAATCAAAACACCCAATAGTGGCAAATCTGGAGGACTGTAAATTACACTGAAAATATATCTTTTGTAGAGAAGGTTGTTTTAGAGGGCTTCTACCACATGATTCCACTGAAAATATATCTTTTGTAGAGAAGGTTGTTTTAGAGGGCTTCTACCACATGATTCCATAAAGTTGTTTATTTAAATTGCAAATGCATGGAGGTGGTCCCATATGAAGTGATTGGAGATGGAGAAGTGGCATGCTATTTTTATCTGTAAGATGCAGGATCTTTATGAGCTGATTATGCACTATTTTGACATTGTCACCTACTTAAATAAAAAACAGGGGTGGATTTTGCTTCATCATGGTTTGGCTGCCAAGAGCAGGTTGCACAAAGTTGGCATTACTAATTCAGGTTTTGTCTTGCATGGTAAGATGAGAGTCTAGATAGTGCAACATGTTATATGAGGGTGTCAAAATGCCAGAATTGTTGGGTATGGTTTCAGGCTGAATTTCACTACCTTTTTGTAGTTCTGCTCTCTTGAAAGGGGTTGTTACTCAGAGATACATGGACAATTCAATTGGCTGCAATTGATTTTCTATGGAAAAATCAATGTAAGGTTACCTTTAATGAAATTCCTCACCCCCTGACTCTGGGGAACTGAGGAGCTTTAAGCAAGAGTTGGCATTGCTCTTGAGTGTTAACCTCAGTGCATTTTGATGTGATGTTGAATCCCTCTGTGTGGGTGCAGTGTCCCCAATTTTGATTTTCTGCATTAGAGACGATTTTGGGAAGAGGAGACATTTCCTGCATTGGGACTTAGGAGGAAAAAAGAAATTTATAGCCTCAGTGGAATGTGGGGGCCACAAGGAGAGAGAATTTGACCCAAAGGAGGCCACTCGCACTAGTGAGAAGCGGAAGAGAGAGAAGAGGTGCTAATTTGGAGAGAGGGGCCACCAAGAGAAAAGGAGTGCGAATTAGGACAGAGAGAGAGAATGTGGACCACAGAGGAGAGAAGAGGCTGACAAATTATAAATAGAGCTTGAGGGCCTCACTTTTGGCATCTTTGGTCATTTTAACTCCTTAACACAAGTTCCCTTGAGCTGCTTAGCCAAGACTACCAATGCTGTTTAGCACAAGGAATTTCCAAGCGGGAATTCCACCTCTACCTTCAGTGAACTTCGAGTGTAAGGAGTCTATCCTAGGGCTTCTCTAGGAGCTATATTGTAGACTATTTCCAGCTGGTGTGTGCTTTTCCAAGGGCGCACAAGGAGAATTCATGGGGCTGAATAGAGCTAGCAAGAAGTGGTGGTTGGGCTTGATATTTTGCAGGAAATTCACCCATAAGAAGAGCAAGTTTTCTTTGTCAATTTGTGGGACTGGAGGTGTAACATTTCAGAAGGCTGAATTGTCCCAATTTGGGGCCTGCGCGGGGGTTTCTGGGCATCTTCAGCGCAATCATAGAGAGCAGGAGATTTGAGGGAGCTGGCTGGGAGAGATAAGGAGATTTAGGGAGGAGAAGTTTGCAGATACAGGAGGAGAATTTCCAGCCAAGAATTTTGGGGGCTTTCTACAATAGATTTCCTTCTTTCAACTCACACTGGCAGCCAGTAGGGCGATACGCTCTTCTTGGGGTCACCGGGTGAAGTTTCAATCAACCTAAAGGATTTCTAGGTTTTTGTGAGTTTATTGAGAGGACGCTCCAGCTGATTTTACAGAATTTTCCAAGCAGTATTCGGGCCAGAATTCCTACATTCTTATAGCAGGGAGTATCGCTAGTTAGCCGGGAGTTCACATCACTTTGTGGGTTTATTTTTGGCTTGGAGTGTAGCCAAACCTTTTCTGGGTGTTTCTGGGTTTTAGGAGAGGAGTCCATGGTTGCAACTCCAGATCGATGCGGGCAATATTGAGGGTAGAATCCCAGTTCCATTCCAACAGCAGTTAACAAAATTTCTGGGCAGTGCGTAGATATTTTGTGGGGCTTTCCTAGCGCCCGGGTTTTCAGTCTTTTGCCTGGGTTTTCCATTGCTTGCATAAGCAAGCCCAGGTTCTGTTGTTCTCACACTCGTACTCAGAGTTTCCCCATATTAATAAAATGACTCAGATTTTCTGCTTCTATTTACAGGGATTCTAAATTGGATGCTTTGATTTCATATTTTGCTTGCTGTTCCTAGTGCATGTTTGGGTATTGCTGTTAATTCTCCCATTAAGAATATTATAGTGGGGGCCTGGGCTCATTTGCT
Source organism: Pinus taeda (assembly GCA_000404065.3). Classification (NCBI taxonomy): domain Eukaryota; kingdom Viridiplantae; phylum Streptophyta; class Pinopsida; order Pinales; family Pinaceae; genus Pinus; species Pinus taeda. The sequence goes on from APFE031186514.1 coordinate 146,309, forward strand.
AGACCTTTTATCCCATGTAGATTGGCACTTTCCTGGTACTGCCTTTGTCTGCATGGTGTAATCACTTTGAGCATTGATCTACTTATTTTTTCTCTGAAATAATATATGGAGCATTTTCAAAAAATATGTTGAGCATTTATGTTTGTTCTATTTTCTGTTGACCTTGGTCACGGTAAGCATTCTGGATCTCCCTGGGCGTTCCTTTCTCATGGGACTGGGCCTTTTGTTCACTGCCTAATTAATTGTTTCTTTTTAATAGATGATCTCCTGTTTAACAAAGGACACTTGCATTAATATAGCATTACTTGTCACAGTCGTGGATAGAAGTTAGAACTAAATATTTTGTGTACAAAAGTATGTCCATGTATACTGAAACTGTCAACTGGCTTCAGATAAATATTGTAGGCCTTAGAATGTGATCAAACCCTTTTACTTATAACGATAAAAAATGTTGCTATGAGGAATAAAACGTGCAAGAGAGAAATTAAAAATAGTGTGAGCACTTGTTGATAATGTTGTCCATCAAATGGAAGTTTCTGTAGCTGAAATTTTTTCTAATATTATTAATTTTGTGGCAATCCTGTAAGGCTTTGTTTCTTTCCTTAGCTCCTCCTTAGCAGGTTGCTCTTAAATTTGCATGTAATAATTCTGGGATTTATTTTGTAGGTGCAATCCGTCACTTTTGATTGACCATGAAGAAGAAGATGGAAATCATCACTACATTTTGATCGATGTTGGAAAGGATTTTAAGGAGCAAGTTTTCCGATGGGTTCTTCACTATAAAATTCCTCAGATAGATGCTGTGAGTGCCTCAGTGTACAGATATTTGGTTTCATATTGGTTGTTTTGGGTGATTTACTAATTTACAGTCAAACATTTCTAAAATTACCTCCAAGTTCGATTACAAATAAGCTTTTGTGCTTCTTTTCATTTGCACAGGCAGCTTCGTAGAACTTTATGTGACTATGTGAGGACTTAATATTTTATTGTAACTCTGTGAGAACTTAATAATTTAGTGTCATGATATTTATAGAAGATTGCTTCTTAGATTTGGTCTTCAGATTGACATAAATTTCCCATCTCTGCTTCTCTTTTTGAATGTTTCATGCTGCTTGTGGGAAAAGTTTATAATAATTTGAAATGAACAAAAGTTCACGTACTGAAAAATTATCCAACATCAAAAACAACTGAAATCCATATAGGACAAATTATATAATTATAATGAATAATATATATTGAATGATATGATATACAATGACCTTCATGATGGTATTTAATATTTATACATATTGACAAACTGGTTACGTTGGTTGAATGGTCATGTCTTTTAATTAAGTCATGCCTCTTAATGAGAATGTCTCACTTCACTATTGTTTTAATATTATTGAAATTTTATATGTATATTTATGTTCATTACATTGTCTTTCCATTTAGAAATGCTTTGTCCTCAAACCATATTTCTGGAAAGACTTTATCTCCTTTTTCTGGCTTTGTATTGCCTTCTCATGATTCTCTACTCTTGTAGCTGTGATGGTGGATGATACAAGATGCTATAATCTTTCAAGTGCTGAGCATGTTTGTAGAATTGTAGAAGGTTTTGACCACCCTAATTTGATCCTCTGTGGAATGTTGTGTTTCTAGGGTTCTTGGAAAGAACCTATTGTCTTGTGATTCCCAAGATGACTTCTAAATTGAGACTGAATTGTATTGGAATTAATATTCTTTGAAATATAGTTTGAATCATAGTTGCACATATCATGATAATATCAGAATTATTGCGATATTATATTCAAAATTAGACTTGTTGATATTATCGCGATAATTTGGCTTGTTGAAATTATTGCTAGTTGAATGGAAATTATCACCCTGTTGCTGGAAAAAGGTGATAAAAATTTTCGGTTTGTTGAAATTGAGGAGCATCTGGAGGTACTCTCACATGCCCAATTTCTATCTATTCAAAGCCCTATGGGCAACTACATTTATTATTATGTTTAATAATTTATAATGCCAAGCTTTTCCAGGCTGGAGTGTTGAATAATACTTATGAAGTATTTACTCATTCAGGCAAAGTGGCATTGTTTATACTCATTTCTTGAGCTCTGAATATTGTTTATATTTTCGTAATAATAATATATTGGCCTAAATTAGGCATTTGAGGTCATTATGCATTTGTTAAGAAGGGATTTTAGATGTGGCTATGATGGTCATCACTTCCAGTTTACACAATTTCATGGATAGATTTCTGATTTAATTCTTTAATCTTGTCTTTGTGTTGAGAATATTTTCCATCAATAATTTCCCCATTAATCTGATTCATTAGTGAGAATGATGATCATGGCAGTTCTTATTGTTTTTCATTTGAAAATTGCAGATTATTTTGACACATGAACATGCAGATGCGTTGCTGGGTTTGGATGATGTTAGGGGTGTACAACCGTATAACCGTAACAATGATATTGAACCTACACCCGTTTTTGTCAACCAATTCACCATGGACAGGTATCCTTAACATTTCTTGTTTATTGGTCTAATACATGCATTAATGTGAATTTCTTATATAACTTCTTGTTGTTAGAGGTCGTTAGTTTTCATTAACTAGTAGGGATATCATGGTGAAAGAAGCCTTTTAATAGGTAAATTCAAAAATAAAAGGCGGTTATTTTTTTTTTTTAATATTCTAAAATAATAGTATAGCATATTGTTGGCAATAAAGTATACATCTTTAGTTACAACTATACCTGGTATGTTTATGCATCTGGGCCATAGTCTACGTTTGATGGATCTTGGCATGTTAATGTCACACTAGGTGAATCCGTAAAGCTAAAGATGTAACTAATACATGTCAAGGCTATTAGCTATTTGTTTATCTTATATAGAGGTTGTAATAACTAGTTAAGGTTTTATCATTAAACATAAAACAACTAATTTCATTGTTTGTGTTGTTGACATGTTAAGGTTCTTGCACTTATTATTGCTATACGCACTTTGGATTCAATTTCTTCATGCACAATTTTTCCCGTTTGCTGGTTTATGGTTAAAATGCTACTTATAATTTTGTCGATGGGGTCATCTTTGATAAGAGCACACATGTTGATGATGATTTTCTCCATGGGTCTTTGATCTTCATTTTTTTCTTCAAGGATGAGGTTGTGTTACAGTATCCTCCACTCTTTGTTGCTTGATTTTGTCATAATAATTCCTTGGATGTCAAACTTAGCAAAACCAAAGCCATATCTTTTCAATATATCTAGAGAGTCTTTTTATAGATTTCTTTTATCTTTAGAGGTTAAGTTGTTCTTAATGCTACATGTGATACAAGCCTACAATGTAAGTGTGAGAAAAAGGGAGAGTATGTTCGTCAAAACTGTGGTTGTGTTTATATTATCCATGAACACATATTAATAAATGTTTTTCACAAAATTGGAGATCAAAGATAAAAAGAGACTGATGGCTTATTATAAAACTGGTCAATGATAGATTACTTGATAAAAGTAACTTTCCTGTCATTGGGATGGCCAGAAATTGTTGATGTCTAAAGATGGACTCAACCCCCTTAAAGTAGCTATGTCAAATGATAGTTACTTTTAGGATGAAATGATGAGACAATTAGTTTTAGAGGGGTTATTTCTGTTACCACTTAAACTAGCATCCAAGTTGAAAATCCAAGGCCGCTTCGAAGCGGTGGCAATTTTCAGAAGCTTCCCGGCTGGGAGGGATTTTTATATAATATATATTTTTATATATTTTGATGCATATAATGTCAGCAAAAGCATATAGAATGATGAATTAGTTATGAAAAGCATAAAAACATGGATTAAACCATATAACATCAATCATCTAGTAGTTGTAATCTTCATCAACAATAGGTCCACAAGTTACAACATCTTGATTCTCTCATCATGTTGGGTGTGGAGCCTGATTATGTTCCTGATTTAGAGGTCTTGTTTTGGTCGTGTTTGGATCCCATTCCTTGATGGGGAGGTGTGGGGGGGCTTGCCTCCCCACTAGTGTTATAGGGGGGAGGGACGGCAACCTTTGAGCCCCCGTGGTGGGGGTTCGGGGGCCATGCCCTCGAAAGGAAATTTTTGAGAAAATTGCTTTGTAAAATATTGTAATTTTGTAGTCAATCTAGACCGTTCATTAGGCAGAAGATCTAACACTAGAAGTTATGTTATTTTAAGGTTTTTTTTTTCCCTAGAAGGCAACCCTCTGTTTGTATGAGGGTATTGTATTGCGGCTAGGTATTATTCTATATCTATTACTATCTTTTGCTAACACTTGATCACAAGTTTTAACTCATACAGTGTTATTTTCATCACATGTCATAATCTTGTAGAGATGCTTTCTTACATAAGTGTGTGAACTAGTGTAGGTTGTTTTACAATGGGAGCATGTAAAATTTGTTGTTCCAACCCTTTCCCTTCTCACTAGCTTTGTCGTGGAGTGAATTTTTACAAGGGTGTTGAATAGTGGAGTGAATTTTTTCTGTGAAGAAAAGCTAGGGAGTGTTTTTTTTTGCGAGAGCGCATTCCCAAAAACCGCAACCAAACGGGAGTGATTCGAGAGCACGCTCTTGGGGTCGCTCCTTGAGCACTTTTGTCTTGAGCGCGTTTTGGGAGTGGGAGCGAGGATGGGGGCGCTCCTCCGTAGCATTGGGAAAATCCCAATCCTTAGATGCTACCTTAGGTTAATCGATAGGAGTTGTATCATTGTCACCTCAATATAAACTCCTCTTCATTTTTGGCCAATTCTCAAGAGGCCAAGTGGGTTATACCTTAGATATGCAATGATTATAGAAAGAGCCTAAGTAAATCTTAAATATGAGTAGCTAAAAATACAAAGACTTTAACATTGAAAATAAATGAATTCCACAAAGGTACAGTACATAAAACATAAAGGATCCAATTACTTAGTGATATAATGCTATAAATTGACTAACCTTTAGTGAAGCAAGCATATATCATATCAATCCACCTAGATGCTAAAACAATTAAGAACTTAGTGGATTAAACTCAAGATCTGGTTTATGATATTATGTTAATTTTCTTAGGGTTTGATTGTTCTTTGCTTTAGATAATTGTATTTCATCATTTATAATTCATTCACTCCTTTAACATCTTTAGCATTATTAGCAATTATACAGAAAGGAACATAAAGGAACAATATAAGAAAAACATGCACAAAGGACACCGTGATTTTGGTCAGAGACCAAGGCAGAACCCCACAAGGGGGAAAACCCATCCAGATTCTTCTTCTTCTATTATATTGTCATTGAAAGTTCAATAGAAAGGTACAAAGTACAAATGTCATCAGGTTATCCAGGGTCTGTACAAGACTTGTTCACAACTTCACTCGTGAACAAGTTATATTGATAATACAACTGCTTTCATCAATAACCTCATCATACTATTAATACAAGTGCCACCACTGAACATGTACCAATGCTACTTTGCCATATTGCCATACTATTATTGTGCAAAAAGGATATCATACATATGATGATGTCTTAATTATAACTAGACTACGATGCCATACATAGTTGGACTGTGATGCTGATGATGCCATGTGTGTAACTAAATTGTAATGTCAACAATGCCATGTCATACATATAAGGAGGCTGACATCACATACATATTTTACTAGATATACTACTGTGACAAAACCAACCGTGCTTCTGTGTGGAGATCGAGACCAACCATAACATTGAGATGCCGTATCTATAACTCGGAGATGTCATGAATATCAATGCAAAGATGTTATATGTATATATCAATGTAGAGAATTTGAACAAAGATACCATATACATACCAACGCAGAGATGCCATCCATATATGTAACACAGAGATGCCATCCATATAAAGAATGCAAAGGTGCCATCCATATATGTAGCTTAGAGGTGCCATCCATATAAAGAACGCAGAGGTGCCATCCATATATATAGCACAAAGGTGCCATACCAACACTGTGTAACAATAATAGAGAAGAGATCCCATATAAATTGTGTATAGAGCAGAGATGCCATACAATATTACAAACAGCTTAACCATACGCCATTACATATAGATGTGATCATGAGCATAGTGAGACAGAGTGCGAGATAATAAGAGTCCAAGACAAAGCAAGAGGCTGTTGTACTGTAGATGTGCGAGAATCTAATCCAAAAACGCAGAAGGAGAAGCATCCGAAAACCACCAAACAAATATAGGCATCTGAAATCCACAAAAGAAATACAGGCATCTGAAATTCCACAGAACCATGTGCCATTCGAAAACTGATTAAACCATAGTGCCAAAATCAACAAAGATACAAGCAAGATGAGAGAAAGGCGAGAGAACAGTCATGTAGAAAATATAGCCTTGATGAAGAAGAGTGAAGTCTTGTAATAGATTAGACCTTAATCCTAGCAAAGCCCAGAAGAAACATCAGAAAATCTTAGAACCATCTGAGCTAGAAAAGTGCCTTTGGAGATCAACCACTTGAGAATATATATATATAGAGGTTTGCCAATCAGATAAGTGCCTTTTGAATTAGGCCGACATAGATAATTTGGAGGGAAGACTCAAATTTAATTCAAATATATATATATATATATATATATATATATATATATATATATATATATATATATTTCCTTTTTGATATTTTCATGCCCAATTAATATTGTTCTCATTTTAACAATGTTTTCCATTGAGGCAATGGGGCTTGCTATTTGGGACATACCAGTTCTATGGGAAATTCATCCCATAGCTGCCTAAAATTCAATATCCCTCTCAACTAGGGAGGAATTTCCATCCTCATCTTGGATATTCATCATAGTTGCTGAGGCGAAGACAAAGCCCAAGCAAGAGTGAAGTCAAGCAATTGACTAAAGGAAGATGTTGAACAAGGACTTGGAACTAGTCCCAATGACGACTACATCTTTCTTCAATACCGAGGACAAGCTCAACGAAAAATCCGACTATCATGCATGGAAGATGATCTTGGATTTGATTTTGGAAGAGAATGATGCCATGGACTATGTCAAGGGAAGAATAACCTAGCCTCCCTCAAATGCAACCGTTGCTATTCAAACAAAGTACAAGAAAGGTGAGACAAAAGCTAAGAAGATTATTCTTGATTCTGTTCATAAGCCTTTGGTTGCATATATTTCTGATTTAGAAACATCTAAGGAGATGTATGAAAGACTGGTTGGGATGTTCAAAGTGAACAATGCAAATCAAATTCTCTTTCTCAAGAACAAGCTGAAAGACATCAAGATGGATATAGGAGAATGCATCCAATCCTACTTCATGACAATCACCGAGATCAAGAATGATCTCTTATCTATTGGAGAAGTCATTGGTGATAGGGAAGTCTCTCTTATTGCACTTGGGGGCCTTACAAGAGGCTGGGATGTGTTCAACACTACCATTCTTAACAATGACAAGATTCCGGGATATGAGGAACTATTGGACAGATGCTCTCAAGAAGAAATAAGGATGATGGAATGAGACAAGCCCTCAAATGGAAACAATCCTACTACCTTCTCGACTCATTCTAGAAGAAGGAACAATGCTAGTCCAAGGAATCAAGGACAAGGGTTCAAGTAGGGATTCAAAGAAGGAAGAAAAGGAAGGTGCTTCAATTGCAACAGGTTTGGCCACTTCGCTAAAGAGTGTCTTCACAAGAAGGATTCTCCAAGATATGATGACAACAATAACAACAACAACTTCAAAGTAAGTGGCAATCAAAGGAACAAAAGGCTCAATAACAAAGGGAAGAGGAATGCACCTGCTGCTCGAAATGGAGGTGGTCGTCCTCCCAAGAAGTGAAGAAACTCCAGGTATGATGAAGTTAATATTGCAAAGCAAAATGATTTGTTTTCGTATTTCTGCCCTCTCCACTGCCTCTCCTCCAGATACATTGGACCATTGGTTGATTGATAGTGGTGCCTCAAGGCACTTCACTGGGTATAAAGAATCTCTTTCAAACTTGGTTGAGAAGGAGACAAATATGGAGATCATACTTAGGGACAATGCCACCTATCCCGTGAACGGAATTGGGACCATTACTCTTCACTTAAATCAAGGTCAAACCTTCATCTACAAGAAGTGCTATATGTAACTGACTTGAAAAGTTCTTGGTTTCTATTTTTGTGATGGAAGATAAAGGTTTTAAGGTGTTATTTGTTGATGGGAAGGTTCGTCTTTAGCAAAGGAATCCAAGAGATGCATTCACTCTAGGATTCAGGGTTGAAGGTCTCTATTAGGTTGGAGGAAGTCCGCTAGGAGTTATGATTTGTGACACCTCTCTTCAATCTGAATTATGGCACCAAAGATTTGCTCACCTTCTTTTTAAAGGCTTACCCCTGATGTAAGGAAGATGGTCTCAGGGATGCCTGAATTCAACTTGAATCATGAAGGTGTTTATCAGGGATGTGAAGCTGGAAAACATACAAGGGGACCATTCCCCTCAAGTGAGACTCAAACCACTGATATTCTTCAATTGGTCCATTTTGATTTATCAGGTATGAAGCCTGTTACATCTTTGGGTGGATATTTGTATTATGCTATTTTTGTGTATGACTTCTCTTGCAAGACATGGATGTATTTCTTAAAGAAGAAGAACGAAGCATTCAAATGGTTCCTCTCCTTCAAAGCCTTGGTCAAGAATTAAACAGGGAAGAAGATCAAAGTTCTAAGGACTGATAATGGGACCACATATGAGTCTAATAAATTCAAAGATTATTGTAGAGAAGCTCGCATTAAGAGGGAGACTACAACTGCTCATACTCCTGAACAAAAAGGAAGAATCGTACTATCATCGAAGCCACCCGGGCTATGCTTCATGACCAAGGTCTTCCGAAGTTCTTATAGGGAGAAGCTGCCAACACCGCTGTGTATGTCCAAAACCGATGCCCACATCAAGCTTTGGACTTCAAGACACCCGAAGAAGTATTCACCATTAAGAAACCTGATGTTTCTCATTTTAGAATATTTGGATGTCCCGTATATTTTCATATACCAAAGGAGAAAAGAAACAAACTAGATGCATCTGGGAAGAAAGGAACATTTGTGGGCTACAATGAAACTTCGAAGGCAGATAGAACCTATGTGCCTGGTCAAAGGGACGTGGAATTAAGTCATGATGTCACTTTCGATGAACATTCCGCACTTCGAAAGATTCAAGATCTTCTTATTCCTAGGAAGGCCAATGGTGATGCTAATGCAGAAAAGCAGGATGAATCTTCGTCCGATGTAACGATGCCCAATGTTGAAGGACCGATGGATCCCATAGATCCACCTCCTTGTGAGCCCTCTACTACAAGAAAGAGGCCTTTGTGGCTTAAGGATACTCTTGAAGATGCCGAAAAGCACATTGCACCGAGGGGGACAATTCATGAAAAGAGGGTACTTAGCTGCCATGAGTACTATTGTATGATCTGAGCCTTGTACATTCGAAGAAGCTGTGAAGAAACGTGTTTGGAAGGATGCAATGAACGAAGACTATGAATCAATCATGAAGAATGATGTCTGGGATGTGGTGTTCCTAGACCTAAGGATAAGTGAGTGGTCACTTTGAAATGGTTGTACAGGATCAAACATGGAGTTGATGGGAGTGTTGAGAAATTCAAGGCCAGATTTGTAGCTTGAGGCTTCTCTTGAAAGGAAGGAGTAGACTATGATGAAATATTTGCACCGGTTGCGCGATATGTTCGATCATAGCCCTTGCTACCTCGCGAGGATGGGACCTTCATAAGATGGATGTCAAAATTGCCTTCTTGCATGGTTCGCTTAAGGAAGAAGTATATGTGGAACAACCAGAGGGGTTAGAAGTTCAAAATCGTGAGACTCATGTATGCAGGTTGAAGAAAGTCCTCTATGGCTTGAAGCAAGCCCCTAGGGATTGGTATGAGAGGATTGATAGCTGTCTTATGAAGCTGAGGTTTACAAGAACCTATGTTGACCCAAACCTATACTTCAAGGTTGAAAAGGACAAACCTCTCATTTTGGTCCTTTATGTGGTTGATCTCTTTTTGACTGGTGATGACTCTCTCATTCATCAATGTAAGAGGGAGTTGGTTTCCGAGTTCGAGATGAAGGACCTAGGACTGATGCATTACTTCCTAGGGTTGGAGTTCTGCCAAAATCCTGATGAGATTTTCCTTTCTCAAGGAAAATATATTGTGAAGCTACTTGAGAGATGTGGGATGGTGGACTGCAAATCCGTAACTACTCCGATGGAACTCAACTTCAAGAAGCTATGTGGAAGTGTCGCTAGGCTTGAATTGGTGAACCCTTTTGAGTAGCGTCAACTTGCGGGGCAACTGATGTTCTTGGCCATCTCCCGTCGTTAACACATGCTTCACTATGAACATGTTGAGTCAATATATGGTTGAGCCTCATCACATTCATTGGATTGTTGCCAAGCATCTCTTGAGATATATTCGGGGCACTATCCACTATGGTCTGAGATACATTGCCGAGAGTTTGAGGTTACATGGATATTCAGATGCTGACTGGGCTAGCAATGTGGTGGATCATAAGAGCACGTCTAGGTGTTGCTTCTCTTTTGGGTCTGCGTCAATATCTTGGATGAACAAGAACCATAAATCAGTTGCACTAAGCACCACCAGGCTGAATACATTGCTGCTAGTATGGCATGTTGTGAAGCAGTCTGGTTGAGGAAACTCTTCAATGAGCTATTTGAGCACATGCTAGATACGACCGTGATCTTCCGTGATAACTAGAGTGGGATTCTTTATCAGAGAATCTTGTGTTCCACGACCACTCCAAGCACATTGATATTAGGTACCACTTTATCCAGGATATGGTACAACGGGGAGTAGTTAGGCTCCAACACATTAGGACAGATGAGTAGGTTGCTGACATTCTCATGAAGCCTCTTGAGAAGGTCACATTCTTATTCTTCTGAGAGAGACTTGGAGTTGTGGAGCGACCCTCTTATGAGGGTCTCGTATGAGTTGGACACAAAGCTCTGGGAGCTCCTAGGGGTGTGGGCTACTTCTTGGACCTAGCTATGAACGACCATAGGGTGAGTGTTTCACCTTCCCCTAGTGGTGCGTTGGATACAGGGTGAGTGGTTCACCTTCCCCTACCCGGACACATGCATGTAGGGTGAGTTCTTTCCCTACAGTTGACATATGAGCAGGATGAGTGGTTCACCTTCTCCTGCTGATGCCTTGACACACATCCTACCCATAGAGTGTGGGACTCATGGGAAGTACCTCTCATCTGGCCGATGAGTTGGGAAAAGCTGGTTAGGGACCATAGCACTATCGATGGATTCATCGTGTACTGCCGTACTTCCTATGACTAGGATGCATGGTGTTCAACAACTTGATTAGGGATTAAGGACTGACTTTATTCAGTGGAGAGTGGTATGATACACTCTCGATCACTTCTTCATTATTTCTTCATGGTTCAGCAGAGCAGCGTAGAGCAGGGTAGGGATGTCAGAGATGTTACAAATTGTCAGATGGATTTCTCCCTAGTTGAGAGGGAGTGTTAAAATTGGCAACTAGGGCCAAACTCCACCTTGGACAACTCATATGATGGAGATGATATTTTTATTGGATTCTTCTTTCCGAGAGGTGCAAGATTAATCTAAAAATCATCTCATCCCGACAAGCATAAATGGAATTATGAATTTATTTCTTTTATGGACAAATTATCAAGGTCGGCTCGAGTCTAATGTAGGTTCATGAAGCCCAATAGATGTGTCTTCACCCTCAACGTTGTGTATAAATAGGAGATACCTTTTCCTCATTTGGACACCATCACCTCAACACATCTTTCTCTCTGAACCATCTCATATCGTCTCATAAAAGAAGAGGAATCCATAACCAATGGTAGGGGAGATCAACCCTCCAAACCCTACTAGTCTTGAAGACATACCCCACAACTATATCAATAAGATGTTGATTTGTGGTAGCATCGGATGTGCTCTAGCCATGAAAATTGTTGGAGAGGCTAAGGCACGTAAGATCTCCAAGACCTAGAAATCGTTTGGGGAAATTCCACATGGTTGGAGAGATATTAAAATAGTTAATATTTTTAATGGGGTTCCTAAGTCTAAACTTAGGAAAATTAAAATATTAATGGGTATTAATATAAAACGGGGTGCGAATGTTCTAAATGATATGGATCAAGCCAAATCTAATCTTAGTCGTTGATTAGGGACTTAATCTCGGCCGTTGAAGACTCAACAAGAAAAGTATAAGAGGAGGCTTGAGGGTCAGTTGGAGATACACCATATTGATCTGTCAGCTCGATTTTCTAGAGCGGGGTTTACTGAGAGAATCGAACCAGTGATCTGTTGCAGCGAGGGGCAGTTCGGCAGAAGGCCGAGAATACATAGCAACATGGACTGACGCAGAGACTGAGGCCACCGTGGGTGACGCAGAGGGTCAGAGGGCTGACACAGAGAGCCAAGAGGCTGACGCGGAGGCATCAGTAGGTGCACAGAGGCTAGCAGAGTTGACGCAGGGCCAAGAGGCAGCGCTAGGTGATTTTCGTGGGGCAGACTGAGTGCTGGTGAGCTGGGAAGGGTGATGCAGTTCCTGCAGAGTGACGCAGAGCAGTAGAGAAGCTTGGAGTAGCTTTCGATGTCCAACCAAGGAGCGCAGTAGTTGTTCTGGGTTCGTTCATCTTGTGACTGATCAGTCGGAATATCTATCTTTGAGGAGAGGTATTACTGCCGAGGGCATTCTCTGTTGGGTTAGCCATTTCTGGCACCCTAGTTGTATTCAAAAACTGCATAATAATAAAACCCTCATATATGCTGCATCGGTTTTCTCGCATTGGGTTTTTCTCGGGATGATTGTCCAAAAATAATGGTGTCCCTTGTGTGTTTGTCTCAATTATTTCAGTTGTTGCTCTGAATATGTGTTAAGGCTGCATTTGTGTTTCTTTTCAGTATTTATAGATAACTTGTTAATGAAAATAGAAGTAGGAGAAAATAAACCAGTAAATGCAGTAGGGATTTTTGACGTGTTAGACTTAGAAATTTTCAACATGCTATCAGAGCATTACAGATCACATGAGGACTGAAGGCACTAGTAGAAATCTGAAGAATTTGCAGTAGTAGCAGTTGTCCCTGTTGGAATTTTGAAGCGAACAAAGTTCCTTCTATAAATTAATTACTCCAGAAGACTTGGAATGTCAAGATATCCATTTAGGATATAATATTATATTAAACAAAATGAATAAGAATAAGAATGAATGATTTTCAAATGAGAACGAGAGGCTTGCTTATATACCAAGCATCTCTTCATGAAGAGTCACGTCCTATTAAACATGCCTCTTCAACCTAATTACTAGCTTAACTAACTATGATTTATGATTATTATCTTTTACATTATATTTATATTATTTATATATTTTATTCGTTACATTGCCTTCTTCCTCAAAAAGCTTTGTCCTCAAAGCTTGTTGATGAAAAAGGCTTGATCTCTTTTTTTGCTTCGAAAGTCTTTCTGTCTTGGAATAGTCATCCTCGTCGATACAAGTTGAAAAGATCTTCTTAGTGACAAACAAAATTGTCGCACTGAGAAGGGATCAGACCATCGCAGATTAATCTTCTGTATAGTATTTTGATCACTAGAATTTTGTAACGACTTGTTAGCATAAGACTGGATTGATGTTATGTCATTATTCTCTGGAACATCAGTTTGTTGTTTTTGTTCTGAATGGTCCTGATACGTAGCTTGGTTGAGTTGTCTAAGCTTGTGATTCGGATGCCGATATAAAGTTTGTAGATTTTCTTCTGGTGAGGATGTTATTGAATTGGTTATGGAACATTCACTTGGGACGTCCATTGTCTGAACTGCAACATCTAAGTGCGTCGTTTCTTCAACTGACTTGTCTTCTTGAGTTGTCATATTAACTGGATCAGTATTTGTTCCCTTATTTTCAACTTGGACTGTGACGATTGGAGATTCTGATGCTTCTTCTTGAGTGAATTGTTCCAACTTATCTTTTAATGCTTTCTTATCATCCTTAAGCTTCTTAATTTGAGTGAGTAGACTTTGATTATGGTTTTTCAGTCGTAAAAGTTCTTTAATTTTTGGTTCATCAACCTTATTTTCAGTGTTTTGAATTTTAAGTTTTTCATCTTTTAGATCTCTGATTTGTTCTAATAAATTTTTATTAAGGTTCTTTAAACGTAAATTTTCCTCTTCTGTTCTGATAAATGCTGCTTGAGTTCTTTCTTTGAGACTTTAGTCTTCTTCACTTGTGCCAGTAATTTTTCGACGTGGTCCTTGAGACGAGAAATTTCTTCGTCCTTTTCCATTATTTCTTTGTAATGTATATCCACAAGATTTTTATGTTCGCGTTCTAACACTTCCTGGCTTTGTTGAATTTTGGCTATTTTGTCATTTTCTTGATCTTTTAGCTGCACTTTCTCGGTACACTAGATAACATCATTTTGTGGCAGTGATGATGGATGTTAAGAAAAGAAGGAATCCATTCTCTTTCTCTCCTCAGCCTGTCGCTCCATTCTTGTAATTAATTGTTCTATATCTCGTGATTGATTCTCTTTGTTCCTTACTCATGGATTCTGTACTTTTTCTTTTTCTTCACTTCTTTTATCTTCCTTTTTTTTCAACAATTTATTTATTTATTTTTTTCTATTTTTTTTTAAAATTTGTATATGATATATTCTCTCTTCCTTTTTTTACTGTCTTTTTATATAATTTCTCTCTTTTTTTGTATATATTCTTATCTATAAATAATTTCCGCTTCTCATAAAAATCTATATATATAATATATATATATATTTCAAATATTCATCTCTTCTTCTGTTCTCTTTAATAAATTTTTTTTATAATATATATAATCAATAAAATAATATACTATATAATTTTAATTAATATATAGATAATAAATTTTGAGACCCGCTTTTCCTTTTATATAACTATATAAGGCTTATATAGTATCCCTTTTTATAATTATAAAATTTGGATGAGACGTGACTTTTGGTACGGTCACAATCTCTAGATTTGAACGATTAAAATTATTTAGATCACGCCTTTTTTCTCCAATGTTATCAAAATATCTTTTACTTTTAAAATACCATGGGCAATTACCATGGGTTGTTTCTCCACGTAAAGTGTAAAACTTACCACTGGTTTCTAAAACCACGGGCAATTACCATTGGTTTCTAAAATACCATGGGCAATTACCATGGGTTGTTTCTAAAACCTCGGTTAATTTTCTCCACGTAAAATGTAAAACTTACCACTGGTTTCTAAAACCATGGGCAATTACCATTGGTTTCTAAAACCATGGGCAATTACCATTGGTTTCTAAAACCACCGGCTTTTCCACGTAAAAAGTCTTAAATATACTTGAAAAGGTTTTTGCTTATCTTTATTATGCACTTTTTATCAATAATGTAAAACCCTTTTATATATATATATTTTCACCTTTTTGTTTGTTTGTTTGTTCATAATATATTATTTCCTTTCCTCCTTTTTTTTCATATACCCTTCTTCTTTATTCTTTATTATGTTTTTTATTTATTTACTTTTTAATTAAATAGAAGCAAATGGCCAAAGACCAAAAAAAATGGAGAATCTCCCAATGTGTGGCGAAACGCTTCAATTATGATAGTAACAAGGTTGATGATAGGTTGACAGCCAAAGGCCTGGTGATCAGCCAAACGTGGCTCTGATACCAAATGAAGTGAACAAAGTTCCTTCTATAAATTAATTAGTCCAGAAGACTTGGAATGTCAAGATATCCATTTAGGATATAAATATTATATTAAATAAAATGAATAAGAATAAGAATGAATGATTTTCAAATGAGAACGAGAGGCTTGCTTATATACCAAGCAAGTGTCTCTTCATGAAGAGTCACGTCCTATTAGACACGCCTCTTCAACCTAATTACTAGCTTAACTAACTATTATTTATGATTATTATCTTTTACATTATATTTATATTATTTATATATTTTATTCGTTACAAATTTCTAAGTTTAACCCGTTAGAAATTCCTCTTGTACCATCTGGTTTATTTCTTCCTACTTGTTTAATTACTTAACAAGTTATTTACCATGTAAATACTGAAAATAAACACAAGTATAATATCAACATCTACAGATCATCAATTGAAAGAAAACAAGCACACAAGTGACACCGTTATTTTTGGACCAATGTCCCTGAAAAACCTAATGCGCAAAACTGATGCAGCTATAGGGTTTTATTATTATGCAGTTTTCAAAATACAACCAGGGTTCCAGAAATGGCTCACCCAATAGAGAATGCCCTCGGCAGAATTACCTCTCCTCGGAGACAGATATTCCGGCTGAATAATCACCGGATGAACAATCCCGCAGCAACAATTGTAGCTCCCACTACTCTGCGTCACTTTGATAGGGACTGTGTCACCCTACCCGACTCACCAGCGCCCAGTTTGTCCCACGAAATCCTCCTAGCACTGCCTCTTGGCCCTGCGTCATCTCTGCTAGCCTCTGCGTCAGCTTCTGGAGCCTCTGTGTCAGCCCTTAGACCCTCTGCGTCACACATGCTGGCCTCTCCTGGCACTACGCAGCTCCTGGCTGCCTTTGCGTAGCCCCTAGCTGCCTCTGCGTCAACCTCTCCCGGCTCTGTGCTCTCTCTGGTACCAACTCTGCCTCTCTGTTATGTATTCACTGCCCCTCGCTACTAATCACCCTCGCTGCTAATCACCAATTCTATCTCTCTTAGCAAACCCCGCTCTAGAGAATAGAATGACTGATCCCTCTGATATGTTTTCCAACTAACCCTCAAGCCTCCTCTTATACTTTTCTCGTTGGTCCATCAACGACTGAGATTAAATCTTTAATCAACAGCTAAGATTAGATTTGGCTTGATCCATGACTTTTGGAACCTTCTAACCCAGTTTTATATTAATACCCATTAATATTTTATTTTTCCTAAGTTTAGACTTAGGAACTCCATTAAAAATATTAATTATTTTAATATCTCCCAAACCGGTTAGAATCTGCCCAAACCATTTATGGGTCTTGGAGATCTCATGTGCTTTAGCCTTTCCACCAATTTTCACAGTTAGAGCACATCCGATGCTACCCCAAATCAACACTCCCTCTTAGCGAGGAGTGTGCTCTACTAATACTCCACACTGAGCATCACTTTGATTATCCAACATCGGTCCTTGTGTTGATGTTAGGCCTTCTCGCCCAACATCCTCTGCATTGCTGCATCCTATACTACTGCCCATGGCCCCGCCACTGCCACTGCTGCATCTGTACGACAGCTCCCTCTGCATTCGTGCTACTGTTGGTCCATCCTCCCAACACTGCATCCCTTCTCATCATGCTGCCCATAGCACTGCCATTGTTAACTGCTTTAGTGCAACTCAGTTACTGAGAAGTAAGTAACTGATCCACCTAATTCTGACATCCTTGTCAGGCTAGAGACACTCCCGATGCTGAAGCTCCCTCTGTGGTTAACAAGTGCTCCCTCTACTGACCTCTGCGGCTAACAAGTGCTCCCTCTATTGACATCTGCGATGCTGCAACAACTCCCTGCATCTCGCACCGTTGCACACCTCTCTGTGCCATCCTGCACTGGTGCAACACTCCCATGCCTCTCGCACTGTTGCAGCCTGCTAGCCTCACACTGTCACGGGATTCCTGCATTGTAGCACTCTCTGTCGCTCCATCTGCATTTGTCTCTACAGACATCTGCCAGTTATGCTACTCCTCTTAGGGGCTCTCGTAGCAAGGTATAATCCAAGAGGTTGGGTACCTTAAGGATCCTGCCCCTCATCGCCTGTAGTCCATTTGACTACAGCTTGATGTCTCCCCACTTCTTCTCAAGTGGCACATGAGCACTCAAGGCACAATCGTCATCCTCAACTTCTTTCTCCGCCCTCGCTGGCGCTACCTTGGTCTCAGAAGCCTCTCCCTTACTCTTCTTCCTAGGACACTGGTTTGCAAAATGACCCATTTCCCCACAATGGAAGCATTTGACCTTGGAGAGGTCCTTCTTTCTTTTCACCTGCTTTCTTGCAGATGCTAGAGCCGCATCCTCTTCTTCCTCCTTCTTGATTCTGACCCCTTTTTTGTACTCCCCACCTTGGTCACCTATCTGATCTCTTCTTGACAAAGAGTCGCCCACAGTTCCTCCCAATTTGGAAGGCTCGACCTGCCTAGTATGCTCTGGAAAAATACCTCCCAGTCCTCTGAGACTACGTTCAATGCGGTCCTCACCATCAATTACTGATTCGACGTGGCCCCTATGGAAGTTAACTGGTCACAGATCTCCTTCAATTGACCGAGGAAGACATCTATCTGCTCTCCCTTCTACATCTGGTATGACTGCAGTTGATTTTCAAGTAACATCTTCCTCTCCATGGAAGTATGCTGGTACAATTTCTTTAGGGCATCCCATATCTCATTTGTCATGTCCTTCTCGGCAATATGCGGCGCCACATGATCCTTGACCCCATCAAGGATGATGCACTTTGCCCTGGCCATTGCCTCCTCGTACTTCTCATTTTCAGTTGGGTCAACTAGGATCGCTATTGTTTTCAAGGCGAAGTCCTTGATGTGATGTCTGTCTAGAATGGACAAGATCCTTGCCTTCTAGACTACGAAATTGGATGCTCCGTCTAACTTATCCTGATCTCTCAACCCATTCACGGCCATTATGCTGCTCTTTTTCTGACTCCTCTGAGTCTCTCTACTTCCCTCCTAGAAGTCCTTTGTTCGACACCTACTGTGTCTCTCAACTTCCCGTCTGGAAGTTCTCGGTTTGACTCCCTCTGAGTCTCGATTTCTCTTCTGGAAATCCCTCCTCCTTGGTCTTTCCCAGTTAGGTACTGTTCTGACCATAGTAACCCCCAGCTTTGCTCCACAAATTACCCGCAACCTCCTATACCCCAGCGACTGAAGGATTGAGTCACTTGGCTTTGCGCAATCCTGGCATCGACAAATTAGCTCCCCTAGCCAACTGCGTCAGCCCTCTTGGCCTATGCGTGATCCTGATTCTCCCTCCCTTAGCCTCTGTGTTGCCTTTCTCTGGCCCAGAATGATGACACAGTCTCTCTACGTCACTCCCTCTGTCGCCTTCTGCACGGATCAACTCTATCACTTGGGACAACTGAATCTGCTACTACTGCTCTGCTAGATGATGACTTCAGTTATCCTGTGATCTGCAACCACCCTCTGGTACCATGTTGGAATTTCTAAGTTTAACCCGTTAGAAATTCTTCCTATACTATCTGGTTTATTTCTTCCTACTTGTTTAATTACTTAACAAGTTATTTACCATGTAAATAATGAAAATAAACACAAGTACAATATCAACATGTACAGATCATCAATTGAAAGAAAACAAGCACACAAGTGACATTGTTATTTTTGGACCAATGTCCCTGAAAAAACCCAATGCGGGAAAACCGGTGCAGCTATTTAGAGGGTTTTATTATTATGCAGTTTTCAGAATACAACCAAGGTGCCAGAAATGGCTCACCCAACAGAGAATGCCCTCGACAGTAGTACTTCTCCTCGGAGACAAATACTTTGGCTGAATAATCACCAGATGAACAATCCCACAACAACAATTGCAGCTCCCATTGCTCTGCGTCACTCTGATAGGGATTGCGTCACCCTACCTGGCGCACTAGCTCCTAGTCTGCCCCACGAAATCCTCCTAGTGCTGCCTCTTGGCCCTGCGTCAGCTTTGCTAGCCTCTGCATTAGCTTCTGGAGCCGTTGCGTCATCCCTTAGACCCTCTTTGTCACACATGCTAGCCTGTCCTGGCATTGCGCAGCTGCTGGATGCCTCTACGTAGCCCCCAACTGCGTCAACCTCTTCCGTCTCTGCATTGTCTCTCTGGTACCAACTTTGCCTCTTTGCTATGTATTCACTGCCCCTCGCTGCTGATCATTGATTCTATCTCTCTTAGCAAACCCCACTCTAGAGAATAGAATGGTTAATCACTTTGATATGTTTTCAACTGACCCTCAAGCCTCCTCTTATACTTTTCTCGTTGGTCCATCAACGGCTGAGATTAAATCTCTAATCAACGTCTAAGATTAGATTTGGCTTGATCCATGACTTTTGAAACCTTCTAACCCAGTTTTATATTAATACACATTAATACTTTATTTTTCCTAAGTTTAGACTTAGGAACTCCATTAAAAATATTAATTATTTTAATATCTCCCAAACTGGTTAGAATCTGCCCAAACCATTTCTGGGTCTTGGAGATCTCGTGTGCTTTAGCCTCTCCACCAATTTTCATTGCTAAAGCACATCCGATGCTACCCCAAATCAACAACCCCGAGAGACAGCGTTGTTCCAGAATAGAAGTAGCAGAAAAGAAGTAACGCAGAGCGCTTACTTCATCATTTCGAGCTAGGAAGAGGGTCAACACAGAGGCAGAGGGGCAGATCAGACCCATGCAGTGCCCGATCATCTTTCTCAGCCAAGAAGGATCGACTCTGTGGCTAGGAGGAGCAGATTCTGCCGTTGCCGGGATATTGTAGAGCTTGAAAGGCTCAGTTTCTTTTGTTGCCGGGGCTTGGGGAGCTGTGGGCAGGTTGTGATTGAGAAATTGGTGGAGTGCTGTTTCTGTCAGTGCAGAACAGTACTTAAGGAGACATAACCAAGGTAGAGGAAGTCGCTACCTTCACAAATTTCTAGCCAAGAAATCCAGATCCGAGTTGCAGTTGTAAGGAGGATTGGAGAGGATCGGTTTGACAGTTGGCCAGAGGATTTCCAGGAGGGAAATCAGGACTTAGAGGGAGATTTCCAGGAGGGAAGTCGAAACTCAGAGGGAGTCCAGAAGTGGAGCTGAAATGGCAGTGAACGGACTGAGGGATCAGGACAGGTTGGACGGGGCTTCCAACTTTGTCATTTGGAAGGCCAGTACCCTGGCAGTCCTGGATCGACATCGCATCAAGGACTTTGCCTTGAGAACCATGGCTATCCTGGTCGACCCAATTGAGAATGAGAAGTATGAGGTTGCAATGGCAAGGGCGAAATGCATGATCCTAGACAGGGTCAAAGATCATGTCGTACTACATATTGTTGAAAAGAACACAACAAAGGAGATGTGGGATACCTTGAAGACCTTATATTAGGGCAGTTTTGTGCAGCGGAAGATGCTATTGGAAAACCAGCTGCGGTAGCATCAGATGCAGAAGGGAGAGCAGATAGATCCATTCCTTCTCAGGTTGCAAGAGATTCGCGACCAACTTACTTCCATGGGGTCTACATCGGATCCAGCATTTATGGTTAGGATTGCCTTGAATGTAGTCTCTGAGGAGTGGGAGACATTTGTCCAAAGTATTTTGGGCAGGGCCACTCTTCCAGGTTGGGAGATGATGTGGGCAGCTCTTCGCCAAGAAGAGATCAGGTAGATGACCAAGGCGGGGAGTAGTGGCAAGGGAGGTTGAGTCAAGAAAGAGGAGGAGGAGGATGTGACTCTAGCATCTGCGGGACAACAAGGGAAAAGGAAGAAGAAGGACATCTCCAAGGTGGTGTGCTTCCATTGTGGGGCGCTGGGACATTATGCATCCCAGTATCCCAAGAAGGAAAACAAGGGAGAGGCTTCCGATTCTACTACAACTCCAGCTAAGGTGGAGAAAGAGGTTGAGACTAATGACGATTGTGCCATGAGTGCTCATGTAGCTCTAGAGAAGAGGTTGGGAGACATCGAGTTGTAGTCAGGAGGACTACATACTCGGGGCAGGATCCTTGAGGTGCCCAAACTCTTGGATCATATCCGGCTATGGGAGCCCTTAACGACAGTCGCAGAATGACAGGGGTCGGCTGGAGCAAAGTTATGAGCCAAAACTTTTAATCATCCAAAATGGATATTCACTTTACTAGACTGTAAGATAAATTTCTCAACAATATGCTTGAAATATCACGATGTAATGGCTAGTTAAATCACAAACCTACTTCAAATCTTTTTAATACAATTATAGCTCAAAGAGGACAAAAGCTTCTTGACAATTTAATATCAATGCCAATAGATGCTCAAAAATACTCAGTCTAAGAAACGAAAGATATGCAATTTACCACTGTCCCATGAAAGAGTACTTAAAAATTACTTGAAGAATTCTCAAAAGTTTAATAGGCAATAAATATTCAATAAATCAAGTAATTAAACCACGCTTAGAATTACTTTAACGACGAGCAATCTTAATAGATGTCAAGCATAAGAAAATGCCCAAAACCTTAGCATGCAAAATACTTAAGCAATTAAATTTTGAAAATTTATTACCATGTAGAACCATGAAGTTGAAATGCTAAATACTTCAAACAATTCCAGGATTAAAATGATTTTTCTTAAATGACCCAAATCCTATGTTGCACGAAACTTCAAAGAACCCGACGTTTCGGGCCGTACCCATACCCGAAACTCCAAAACTTGGTCGAAACTCAACCATCATATAATCATATATTAGAGTTAATATAGACTTCTTTTTCCTTTTAAATTGTCATATATAGGTCTTATTCCCTTTTTTCTAGCAAGATAATGTGTTATTCACTTATTTCTTTATATACATATTTTTAGATATACATATATGACGTTTCTGTTGATGTTTCGGTCAACATTTCCATTTTTGGGAGGTGACGTTTCTAAACGTACCCATTTTGGAAACTTCGAAATGTTTCGCTGTTTCGTGCAACTTAGCCCAAATCCAAAAAAATTCATTGCTTTCCTATAGTCAAACTTTAGAGATGATTTAAAAAAAAAATTAAATGTGTTTTGACTATAGAGAAATTAAAAAAAAATTAACCCGTCAAAATATTTCGCTTTTAAGATTTAAAAAAAAAATCCCCAAACCTTAACACAAAAACCCAAAAAGGAACTTTAGATTAAAAATTTTATTATTCCTTTGGCAAATTTTATGTGCTAAGTCTTATGAACAAAAATTTTAATGTGGCAAAAAATTTAATTTAATTTTTAATGCGCCAAAGGCCACATAAAAATTTTAACTTGAAATTAAAAATAAATAAACCCACGCCCAAAAAAATCAGTAGTAAAAAAAATAAAAATAAAAAAAATAAAAAACAAAAAAAAATCAAACTTTCAAAAAATAAAACCACACCTAAAAATTTAAAATCAAAACTTAAAAGAAAAACATTTTGATTTAAACAAACTAAAAAAAAATAAAAAATGAAAAGCAAACCCACAAAAAAAATTGAATTTTTTGTGTTGGACTTTAACCCTAACAAAAAATTAACCCAAAAGAATAATGTAAAAGAAAAATAGAAATTGTAAGGGAAGTTAGTATGCAGGTCGATGGCGACGGCGAAGGGAGGTCGAGGAAGAGGAGCAGCAGGTCGAGGCATAGGTTTGTGAGGAGAAGGGCACGCAGATAGGGGTTTTGTAGGTCGAAGGAGGAGAGGGTGAGGAAGGATGCTGGATCGACACAAAGAGCAAAGGAGCACGCGTGAAGGAAGAGCGATGAAGTAGGTCGTGAAGGAACGGGAACTCGGGTAGCGTTTGCAGAGGGCAATGAAGGATGGATGTGAAGGAAAGATGGCAGGTTGAGGAGCCGTGGGGAAGAGGAAGAAAAAGCACAACAAGAGGATTAGGGTCGAAGAGTTAGAGGAAAACGACCAGAGGGCAGCGTATAGAGAAGGACGAGGGAGAAAGGGACGCGCTGGGAGCCGAAGCTATAGGTTAGGGAAAGGAGCTGAGAAAAAACACAGAGTAAGAGAGAGCCGTAAATAAAAGGGAGCTGCGATTTGAGGAAAAGAAAATCGCAAAGAGGTAAAGAAAGAAAAAAACGCAGGGAAGAGGCAGTAGAAAAAATGAGGGCAAAGGGTAAACAAAAAAAGCAGCAGCAGAGGGAGGAAAGAAAATCAAATTTTTCCATAGAGAGGAGAAAAACGCAACAAAAAATGGTAGCCCATGAATCCTAAAAATTTATAAAATAATTAAAAAAAAGTTTCCCAGAATTTTAAATTTTAAGCTAACATATTTCAGCTTTAAAGTTTGATCTGAGATCTTAATTTGAAACCCTCGGACTGAAAATAATTTTGAATAATGTCCCTGCAAAATAGTATTGAGGCAAAGTCTTACCCTCTAGGGTCTAGATCTGGCTTCAAATTAAACTTCTCTTTTAGATTTGCACCTGCAAAAACGAAAACAAAAAATACCCAAAACCCAGATATAAAAAAATAAATGAAACCTTAGAAGTCCAAGTTAGAAAAATTTCAGATCTAAAAAATTTGTAGATCTATCAGATGTGAGGAGTATGAGTCCAACTCTGCTCCCAGATTCGATAATCTAAGGTTCCTACTAGCCAGATTTATCAAATTTTCCACAAAATATTTAAAAAAATTTGAAATTTTAGAGAGGTACTAGCCCAAAAACACCCTGCAAAACAATAATTTATCATTAGGTAAATTTTGGAGCTTATATGAGGTAGGCTCTTAAGAAAATAAATGCTGAGAGTTGGCTGGTCCAATCGAGGACTATCCCCAAACACTCAACGAAAACCTGAGAGATCTCTTGTAGACACTAGATCAACCATCAAACCAAGTAGAGAAATAGAACAACAATGAAATTTTGAAGAAATAGAATATCTGCTACTTTGATCAAAATTAAAAATGTTACCCTAGATCCAACAAACTAAATAGGATACCTGTATTCAGATTATTGTAAGAGAGTTATTGATTGATAGTTTTCACATAATATTAAGTAGGTATTAAAACAATGTTACCATAAATTCATGAAGAGGAACATCATCACACGTTCAAACCCCAAAGACTTTTGCATTAATATCAAAAAAGTATACAATAGAGCTAATACACGATTCAAAGATCAGATCAAAAGATAGACTAACATCGACCTCTAATTTATAGGTAAAATCTCTAATGGCTAGTTGGCTTGATCCCTGTCAAATTAATCTCTACTGTTCATAAAGATTTAATTAATCTTTAATCATCACTGTCGAAATTATTTAATTTTTTAAGGAAAAATCGAATTTTTCATTTAATTGATTCAAAATTAATTATTTTGAGTTAATTTCCTAAAAAATTGACTTTGACTTAACCACCAAGGTCCAAGGGTCCAAAATTTATTGATTTCTTCAATATTCCCTTGGCCGGGGACTTCCACAAATTAACTTCTTTAAAACCCACGAATTTCACCATTGGAGAATTTAATTTTACCTAGGACACAATTAATTAAATTTCTGGCTTAGGATTTAATTTAATTTTGCCAGAAAATTTAATTAATTGACTTATGAGGGGATCAATAATTTTTCCAACCCTCTAATATTTATCCATGGTGTCTAGTTATGAATGGCCAGGCACTAATTTTTTTTTCATGAAGGTTTTAGAATTTAATACATGAATGGCGAACACCCGTCCACTATAGACCCTCAACATTTACCATTTTTGCGACACAAAATATGATCTAGTAGACCAAGTAATCTGTACTAAAATAATCTAGCCAATTAGCTAGGATTATTCCCAAAATTGCTTTTACAAGGACTCGATAAAAAACACTAGGACTCACTTAATATCTTAACGACAAAATTTGCCCTAGCTTTGGAGTGAGGTTGGGGGGCAAAACTTTGCCGATCATTTGTGTCTAGAGACACAAATGAATCAATGAGACAAAAAACCTCTTAAGGTAGAAATCATCATCAAAATACTATGCTTACCTAGATTGTTACATATATGATGGTCTTACTAAGATCATTTACATTATAACCATGTAGAATGGCTTTACATCTTTAACAAACCGCCGACTGATGATGAAATATGAATGATGTGAACACTCGAACATGTTAGATTCCTTTTGCAAAAAAAGGGGTGTACTGCTATGGGGTCGTTGACAAAGAGTGGTCAACACCTCCTATTTGTGCCCTTTCTAAGTAAGTGAAAGAAAGACACTATGGAAGGTCATACTAGATTAGGTGTAATGTCCCAAATTGAAATTTACAGTGAAATAACAAAACATGCACTATATACAACACAATTAATAAAGTAAAATTTGGACACAACACTTGCAAATAAAATTTTGGAACTCCATTGGGCAATAATATCAATTTTGAGCCATTTTAATATTTTATTGATGAATATGGAAATATGAGTACAACTAGGGGTGGAAGGTGTGCACTTGGGCTTGCTACAACAAGCAAGCGAATACCCAGGTGAAATTGTCTGAGCTACTCCACTCAAAATGGCTCCTCCAAGCTATGCGTTCAACCCAAAAATTTCTACAACTGCTGTTTGGGGCACCAAAATCCCTCCAAAAATTCTGTAAAATTAGGAGCAAGATCCTTGATGCTGGGCTATCAAAACCCAGAAATGTTTCGGGCTGATTTCGACCTCTCAGAATTGCGCGATTTTGTGCTACACTGTCCTTTGCTGGTTCTGCGACCCCCTCAAGCCACTGCTGCAATTTTTTTCTCGGTTCCTCCCTCAAAAGGTTGTAGAGCTCCATGCAAAATTCTCATGGAAGATGAGAGTGAATTCCTCCTCAATCCTCACACACCCAGCTAGTAAACAACTGCACGAATTTCTGCCCAAGAAAAGACTACACAGGGCCTAGAAATGCCAGAATTGGTTCTCACTAGAGCAGTAATCTCTAACCTTGAAACCCCCCACAAAGTCTGGTCCAATGTCAAGAAATTTTCTCCTAATTTCTCCTGCTGAAATTCCCCCTTGTAGACCCCATAACCAAGCGTAACAAATTCTAGCATTCCGTCCTCCTGGAGGTTCAAATTGGATGTATTATCGCTGGATGACCCACAACTCCAACGATATCCTCTCCAATAAGATCTGAAAGTTTGTCCTAGGATGGCACTCTAAGTCCACTGAAGAGAGTTGAAATCTCTGCCCAGTAATCTCCTTGTGCTAAGCAACACTGGTAGTCTTGGCTAAGCAGCGCAAGAGTACTCTAATTCAGAAAATCAGTTTGTCAAAAAAGCCTCCAAAATGATACCTTTTCCTTCTATTTATCTTTGTTGCCCCCTTTCTCTCCTTGTGGGCCCCACCAATTCCCCCTTTGGGTGGCCCCACATCCCACTACCAATTTAATTTTTCCTTTTCTCTAATGTTGGTGGCCTCCATCTCTCAAAAAATTAAGTGGGGACTCCCTCCACCCACTTTTCCTAAGTTTACATGCCAAAATATTTTCCAACACCCAAATTGCAAAAATGGAAATTCTTCTTAGCAAAATTAATTTAATTGGGGACATTACACTAGGGGCAAGTAATAACCATTGAGGCGAAGTAAGGGAGCAAGTATACAATCATTAGCAGTCTATCATTCAACTCAACTTGTGATCCATACTAGATTTCACTTAAACATTAAACAAAAGCACTTGAATACAAAAATGGTTTATGTACCTCATAAATGGCCCACCTCCAATGGGTGAGTAAGATAGATGAATGGATGCATTGTAATGATCCATCAAATTACAGGGAACGTAGGAATATTAACATGCATACCAGACATGCATATGATAACTACATATGCATGTATCACACTAGTATACATACTAGCTGATATTGGAAAATGTCAAAGTACAAAGTAATGAATTAATTATTGAAGTACTAAGTAAATACCTAACTCACTAGAATATAATGAATATGTAGAGTGGGGTACTTGTTATACCACCCCCTATAATATGAAACCAATTAAACTACTATTAAAATATATATATATATACACACACACACATAGGATTGTATAAGATAAAAGTGAAATTAAAATATATACCATTTTATATTAATTGAAAGAATTATACATTTTATTTTATACTAAAAGAAAAATAATATATAAAAGTATATCAACAAAAAGAACTAAATAATATAATCAAAAGGCATATGACAAAAACATTGAATAAGTTCTTAAATAAAATGTATGGACTAAACTAGTCAACCAACCTATCTCTTAAAGGTGACATAAATCAATTCAATTTAATTTAATCGAATAGTGTTATTTAAACGAAGGGTATGACCTCCTCCAAAGATCATTTTGGCTCCACGTAACAGGACAGATGCAGAGAAAATAGATGGGTGATGGACGCTAAGATGGTGGAAGGAGGGGGAAGATGGTGGATTTGGGGATATAAGGAGAGTAATTATGACATTAAAGTAGAGGAGTTTTGTTTTTCTAGTCGGACAGACGAAGGAGGAATTACAGATAGAGTCTCAGTCAGAGAGGAAGATTGAGCCTTGAGCCTTGATTTTTCTTGGAGTTTTGGGCATGGGGGGCAAAAGATCTCCATTTGAAGTCTTCTAGATTTGGGGATCTTGTAGGCCCTAGATAGGCTGGGAGGAAAAGGGAAGCTTGGTAACGGGATCGGGACGACAATGGGCAAGAAACACCTTTAAACAAAAGTTCCAGGTAAGTACTCATTAATGAATTGATAAATTCTTCTTTAAAATTTCACTGTCTGGAATAGACTTGGGTTCAACTCCCAACAGACGCAATTGGCTAATAGTTAGGTCTTGGAGGAAAAGGGCAATTTGGTAACGAGATCGGAAGCCACAACGGGCCAGAAAGACCTTCAAACAAGAGTTCCAGGTAAGTACTCATTAATGAATTGATAAAATTCTTCTTTAAAATTTCATTGTCTGGAATTGAACTTAAATTTCGTTAATTCTCAAACTTAGGGTATCACATGCATTAAATGGAGAGTGAATGAGAGACATTTGGGGTTGGCTATCTGTGGATCATGTTAGGGATGTTGGTTGGCTAGTTGCATCATAGGAGAAAAAAATTTCTCTTAGGGTTAACAATGACCATACATGTGGGTGGGTAACAATACCCATGGAGTTTATGATGGATTGGGGGTATAGACCTTCAATTTTTTGGAGTGATGTTTTTCTTGGTTGAGTAGATTGATGATCCCTCTTGTTATTTCATCATGTTGTTGCATGAGTATACTTGTTCATTTTGACTAGAGGATGTTACATCTTGTTTCATATATGATAGTTCTAGCCCCCGAAGGGTCGTGAGGATGAGCAGTGGCTTATGCAGTGCATCATCTTGGCGCTTGGTTCTTACTTTATGGTTACATATCTTTGGTTGATGGAGCTTTGGGATTGTAAGTTGGTCATTTCACTTGATGCATTGATTAATAATTGTGAGCTACTGTGATATATCATTGATGAGTTGCTTGTGATTATGTTTTTCATCCAAACACTCACATATGGTGGAGGTTACTAAAAGAAGCCATCTCTATTTTCATGATACAAACCTTTATGAAGTATTCTCCTTGTTGGAACTAGATATTTTATTTTAATGAAGGCCACACCTTTTTAACATCTCAAACCATATTTGTTGAAATAAGAATATGATTGATGGAAACAAAATATTAAGGAGCCCCTTTCATTCATGTAAAGTTCACCATATATTTCCATTGGAATAAGACTATGATCAAGGAAAATTTAAGTGTTAGAGCCCCTTTCATTCATGTAAAGTTCACAATATATTTTCCCATGTGCATAAATGGGCACGTATGTTGTGGAAATATATATAATTATATTATTATTTGGTGAGGGTTTTCATGTTAAATAATTGAAGGGGCTATTCAAGTCGTGGGTCCTCAAGTCAACTGATGGAGCTTCCCTTATTATATGGAGACGGGTTTACACTTTGATTTGTTGTTTATTGGATGGGGTTGTCACACATGGAGCTGTCCTCTAAACATAGAAATATCAATTATTATGCGGGTCGTCTCAGTGTTGCAGGAACCGTTAACCACCCCCCAATGCACTGGACCTCAGAACCATGCATCGTGTGGAACTGTGGCCGAAGCGTCCTGGGAACTGCGCTTCCAAAAAACAAACCACACTTCCAAAAAATGGAATTGCGCTTTAGGCTCAATTTGCAAAATTCAGAATTGCCACGTGCGGAACAGTTCTCCCATGTGCTAATTTGTGCTCTTGTCATGCTTCCTTGACGCTACTTATGTGCTCTTCGGATGTTCCCTAGATGCTCCCTAATGGTAATGTTAAAAGTGGCATTCTCCTTTATCTTTCATTTTCATCCTTTTACTTAAATTTTTAGCATTACCATTAATTGACTTAGTATGTTTGAGAGTGACTCCAACCTCATTGGATTTCATGTGGAGAAAGTTAAATTTTAGATCCCACTCGAATTCCAGCGGACTTAACAGTTTTTAGTATTTCAGTTCAATGGATTGCAACATTTCATTAGATTCTATCATGTACGAGGCCACGTCATTGGCATTTAATCAATAGCACCAAGCTGTATATGTGCCCCGGTGTTGGTGGTTTTGATTGTTGAACTCCTTTGTCATGGCCTCAGCAAAAATGTGCCCTTCACTTAAACCAAAATCATCATTTTCTATACCATATTTTAAGGCTTGGATTAGGCAGTTTGATCAAAATTGGGCAATGTTGATTGATGTCCCTAGAGAATAGAGGTAGAGACAAAGGCTAGACAAGTGGAGAAGAATGAAGGATGATACTAGTGATGAGGATCCCAATATAAATGATTGTGGAACATTGTTTGTCAAGGAGTGGTGGAACATGCATGTTGGTGCTACTTCACATCTACAACATTTAGCAACATGGGTGCTTTCACAATTGGTGAAGACTTCTTCAGTAGAGAGGTGTTTAGCAACTAGCTCAATTTATTGTTTTGGACCTTTAGGTCTTCATATTTTGGTGTGTAGATGGCCTATTTTGTAAACATAACTATTTGGTCATGTTATTGTTGACAATTGCTAGAT
This sequence comes from Pinus taeda, assembly GCA_000404065.3. Classification (NCBI taxonomy): domain Eukaryota; kingdom Viridiplantae; phylum Streptophyta; class Pinopsida; order Pinales; family Pinaceae; genus Pinus; species Pinus taeda. The sequence continues at coordinate 177,014 of APFE031186514.1, forward strand.
AATCTATTTCGTTGCATATATTATTGGTCTACTTCCTATTATATGACTTAAAAATTTGTATGTTTGTTTGTAATTGATAGAATCTAGATTCTAGTTGGTTGATACTCGAATAATAATGATTAATATATTATGGATGCCATTTCTATCTTGATTTATATACAAATATCCATGTTTCATATGTTCTGCAACTAATTTGGCATTCTGGATATATATGTATATGACACTTCTAATGATGCTTTGCTTCTAAAAAATGCACCCATTTCGTCCCCGCTCCATGCAACATTGGGCCCTCTGCTTACTTAAAAAGTGGACTTTCTGTTGGCTCATATGTTCACACTTAAGTACATTTGATTGAGCTGCATTCCTACCTTATGAACGATGGTGACTCATTGTAGTTATGTGTAGATGAACGATATCTTATGTTATTAAAAAATGATGGGTCCCCTTCAATATTTCAAAAGATAGCCGTATGCATGAAGCTGATGTCATATTGGGGCCGCCCCCTTTCTCACGTGGCTTGTTTGATATGGTTAATATTTCTCATGTATCATGTAAATGGAGCTGTCTTGTATTATTTTGAAGCTGTGGGTCATAGCTGCCTTGTATAACGCAACCTTTGGACCCATCACTGGAGGGGTGACATCATATAGAGCCGTTTCCTTAAATCAAACAAACATTTCGAAAGGGTGCTGTACATCGGCCTTATAATTTGAAGCTGTGGCCTAAGCATGTGATATGATTTGGTCAAGTGGTGCCTATGTGTCAAATTGATCTTGATCTTATCCATTTGGTGAAGCTTTTATCTTTGGGCCATTGCATGAAAATCATTTTATTGAGTTGAATGTATTTGGAATCTATTGGTAGTCTAACATATCATGTAGTTCACTTTGATGGAAGACATATGCATGAATGTATGCAGCGGATTGAACTTAATGGAGGTTAAACTCAGTTAGTTATTGCACTTTTTTAGGAGGTTGTTGGTTATTTTTGGAATTGTTTATAAGTAATATATTATTTTATTATTGTTAAAATTTCTTATAAACTTAGATGAAAATAATTATTTATTAGAAACATATTGTTTAAAATCATAATTTTTATGTGAAGCATTGAAAAAGTCAATTTGAGGTTTACAGATGCCAAAACCACTCATCGTTGTATAAACCTCTTATATATATATATATATATATATATATATATTTGCTCTTATATGAATTTCAGTTGTCTGTCCTCTTTATGTTAGATATTTCTCAGTAAAAAAAACTCTATATAATTCACATTGGCTATTATGAGAGTGGGCTGTTTACAACACTGTTGGTTTGAGGATTCTTCTCTAATTGTTTCTTGGGGAAAAGTCCTGGAGTAGCATAAATATTTTACATGTTTGGAAATATACAGAAGTGGTATAATTAATGCATTGTACTTGATATGATTTTTTGTCTGAATAATCACATTTTGTCATTTATGACAATAATATATTCTGTTTCCAATTTCAATGCTCTTCAAGTTTGGGAAAGGCATTTCAAATTCTTATTATGGACATGTTTTTTTAATCTCATGGGACAGTGTTACGGTAAAATTTCCTTATTTAGTACAAAAGAAATTAAAAGAAGGGCAGGAATTACGTCGGGTTGCTCAATTTGACTGGAGAATAATTGAAAGTAGTTGCGAGATCCCTTTCAATGTGGCAGGCCTCCAATTCACTCCTTTGCCGGTTGGTACACCTGTTTCCATATTAGTGTATCCTGTAGCATTGAATATGTTCACTTTTTGTGATTCATATTGTTATTTGTTTTTTTTTTCATATTGTTTGTAGGTAATGCATGGAGAGGACTATGTGGCCCTTGGATTTCTATTTGGGAAAAATACTAGAGTAGCATACATATCTGATGTTTCACGTTTTCCAGATCGTACAGAACATGGTATAAAATATTTGTTTGTCTTTTTTTGTCAGTAAACATAGGGCTATGCTTTTTTCTTTGTTCATTTTTATTGATGTTTAAATGATGAATGCACACAGTTCATTTTATCCATATCATGTAAGGTGTATGGATATATATTCTAAATAGCAGAGGTATGGACATGATTTGTTTTAAATTTATTTCATTTGTCGTTATTAAAAATTAACTTTTACTTTATTTCTTAGGAAAATGAAATTTCCTGGTGGCTGAGAAAGACGTTTAAAATTTACAATATTCATGACCACATATCAACCCTTCCAAGCTATCATACGTTTCCAATTTCCAAAAGATGGACATGAGCTTGACTCGATCTACTAGATGATTTTCACACAGTATACATGATTTATGGCAAAACATTAAATTCATGGGCTATGCCTTACTGTTTCAAGTTTCAACAACCAACATATGAGGAGTTGATAGTGGGCATAATCACAATAAAACTCATAAACTCAGTCAAGCCATGGATGGGTTGTGTCATGACCTCCATGATTGTGAAGTTCAATATTGTCGATCTGAATTTTGTGAATCTCATTTTCAATACACAAGAAGCTTTGTAGCAACGCCAACATTTTCACAACTCACTCATCACTAGCTCTTGCAAGTACAATCAGTATCGAATATGATTTGTAAAGTGTAGTACTGGATCATTCTTTTAGGGTGGAAACATTATCTTTCATTTTTTTTCTTCCAAATGGGCAAAAAAAAGTATAAGTCAATTGTCACAAATTGAAAATTTACAAATTTTTTGGTTTTGCAAGTGTTACGAGGGTTGTGAACCTTTGAACTAGGGATAATATGTCTACACTATTCAGTAGTCTGCTGTCTTGTAGAGAGGTTGAAGCTCATCTATCAACATCTTTATACAACTTTTTCTAAAATCAATTCTGTAACCCTTTCTAGAACGGATGTTACAAAATTAAAGGAAGAACATAAAAACCATTTTTGAACTTCCTGTCTCAATGGCCTTCGTGCTTTAAGAGTCAGGACAGGGTGGTTAATAATTTTGTTCCTGCTTCTGCAGCTGCTTCTCCAGCTCTTTCTGGGGTTGACTGCTTTTATAAAGCTTGCATCCCTGCATCCTTGTGGAGTTTGAGCTGCATGTATACTATTCGTATTAAAATTTGAGAATGTCTCGAGAAACGATCAAATTTTTCTTCAATTTCTTTATTCAAGTTCTTATACTGCAGTGTCCCTGATTGGGTGTGCTCGTATGCAGGGAATATAAAATCTTCATGGTGAGCTGGGGGAAGTCAATCATATCTTTATACAGTGTGATACCTTGGCTTAGACTGTTTGCTGGGTATGTCTGTTATATTAGCTTCCCAAAAGATAAATATTTCTTCCCGTTATGGATCTCTAACCATAAATCTCCCAATCAATCTCATCATCCATCAGAATTGTACCCTCGTTCACTATGCTCCCTCCAATGTTTCCCTCTTTGTCCACTTGTACAAATACTATCTCTCTTTTGTGGAAGGCCCTACTCAAAAGTGCCTTGCTCTTCCAACATTCTTGCTGTTGTAAAGCTCTGCTTCCTTGTTTTGTTGCTTGGTCTACTTCCTCCCATCCTCTCTTCTCCTTGTCATTTTCCTCTGCTTCCTAGTGCTTCTAGTGCCCCTCCTGTACACTTCTGTTCTCTGAGTTCCTTGCTTTTTCTGAAATTATGATTCCATTTGTTTCTACGTCTTTCCCTTTAATGCCCTTCATGAATGGTTCATGATCTTGAAGTGACCTATATAAAATTCTCATCATTCCTTTTTGCCAGTTTCAATGCTATATATTATGCTGTCCACGCTGTCGTTGCAGTCCATCTGGCTGCATGCCATATAACATCCATATCATATTTTCTCTCTTTGGTTGTGTGAATATGATTGAAGTAGTGTACTTAACTTATTTAAATTTTCCAGAACTTGATACTCCTGTTTTTACCAAAGGCATAATTTTAGCTGTGGAGCTTTGTTCCCCTATCTTCTTCTTCTTTTTTTCCTCCAATGAAAACCTTGTGGGAAACTGAAGGAATGCTTCCTAACATTTGTCGATGGCATCCCTAGTAAACCTGTCCACGTAAACTAGTCCACCTAATCCAAGGGGAATTTATTCCTGTATTATTACCTAACTTCAAATTTTAATTTTATTTTTCCTATTTCATTCTTAATTGTAGTGTTTCACTTATTCGATCCATTGCTTTGTACTCTTTTCCCTTTAGTTATTTAAATTTTTACATTTTCCAGGGGCCATTGTTTGCCTTCTAGGATTGTTATATTCATAGTTCCATTCACAAAAATATCATTTGCTTTATTTGTTTCCCTCCTTACATACTAGTATCTCAGTGCTTTTGTGCCTATTACAACATATCTTACCTCCTCCAATTTGGAGGCTGTGAACATTCAAATCCTCACCAAAGGTGCGAAAGCCTTAATTCACAAGGTGAAGACCAAGGCAACTGATAGAGGTCATCCATTTTCACCTCAATAAAACTCCCTCTTAGGTCCACTCCTTTCCAGCTCAAGCTGGGAATCTCTACAACACTAAATCTTTACCTTTCCAATTTCACAATAATTGCAAGAGAGAATTATCTGATAAACATTCTAGGGATATTAATCCATCTTGGATACCAAAGGTGCGAAAGCCTTAATTCACAAGGTGAAGACCTAAAGGCAACTAATAGAGGTCATCCATTTTCACCTCAATAAAACCCCCTCTCTTAGGTCCACTCCTTTCCAGCTCAAGGTGGGAATCTCTAAACACTAAATCTTTAATTTCCATATTGTCATAATAATTTCAAAAACAGAATTAGTGTGATAAATACTAGGGATATTATTGCCACCTTGGATTTTGGCTATATTATTGCGATAAGTGTAACATTGGTTGCAAGCCCCGAGGGTTAGCTCAATTGGTTGAGTCCCCGTCGTTAAAGCACCTTTGCTATTGAGACATGGGTTCAATTCATTCGACACTCTCGGGGTCAGGCTTCGTGGTTGAGCCAATAGGAAGTGATCCCTTTGGGTTGATCTACCTGGTACAAATATTTTGTGGACGTAGCGGTCATTGATCTCTAGGGTCTGCGAACCACATAGAAAAAAAGTGTATCACTAGTTACAATTGAAAGATATTAAATTATAGTAAACTCTAATCAAGATATTATACTTTAAATCAACACTCTTAGCCATCCATAACACAATTTTCGTGAGGAAATACCAACTGTCAATTCACATGATTAGTGCTAGGATCATCAAATTCATTCATAAAGGTGTTAAATGAGATTAGGTGTGTGGATAACAGCTCATTTCCATAAAGCCTTTGGTAGGAAAATTCAATTGTTGCTTGCTAGGATTGTTTGCAAGGTGCATTTGGGTTTCATAAAGGGAAAAGTTGAATGTGATTTCATCTTCAACATGGTGGATTGTTTGGGATGTAGCTTTCAGCACTCTTCTCGCTATCTTCTGAATGTGTCTGTATTAATGGTGTGCTTTGATACCGATTGTTTTGTAGTGATCCATCTAGAATGAGTGTCCATTGGCACCATATCTCTTTCTCATCAAAATAGATGCTTTTGGATACTTGGAGGTAGAATGAAGGGTGAATTGAAGGTACCTACTTGATCAATGGTAATCAATTTTTAGTCTCCACTTTGTATATCATTGACCCAACATTTTGTCAAGAGCCCTAATGCTATTGGGGCAGTTCTCAGAAAGATATCAATATGATATATTTATTAATGTCCAACAAATGACCACAAGAGTAGGTCAATGGGACTAAAAGGTATGCTTGATGTGAATAGAGTGTGTGAACAGTGAGTGAGAAAGCATCTCCTATCAAAATTTTGAAAGTAAAAAAATGAAAATAAGCATAATGAAATGTCTAGCTATGCTATTTACTATCAATCTAACTGGAAGATACGATAGTATAAGTGCAAGGATACAATTTAAAGGCTAGAGATTAGAGATCCCAATGCGAAGCAAGAAAGGGGATGCCAAAGCATGTTGTTCCTAATGGTTGAGGGTGAGGTAGTGTTGGGAGAGGAGACTGAGGTATTTGCTCATTGTTGGAATTATCAATCATTATAAAAGCCTAATGCAGAGGCGGATGATGTCCTTCAGGTAGTGACTAGGGTTGAGAGGATCCAACTAAACAATCTTGGGGGGAGTGGAGGAATGATGAAGCCTCTCCCTTCTAGCATCCAAGTTCAATGGAAGAAATTTTGGGTAGAATCTTGGCTGCTTGGTTGAATCTAGGGGCGTTTCAACGAGTGTGAGGTACTCTAGATGTCTTAGATATGTTTGTAATAGGTCCATTTGTTAATATGATGATACATGGTCTATAGTATGGCATGACAACTCCTCATAGGTCTCGAAGGTGTTGATCAACCACTCTTGGGGAGGATGAGAAGAGGCCTTGCGCTTCACTAATTTGTGATCTAAAGTATCCTTGTGCTTTATTGATTGCATGTTGCTTCTATTGGATGGGCACGTTTGAAGTATGAGGTGATCCTCATGGTGGTTTCAAGTAGTGGAATGGCAAGCATAAAGTGAGATCTATGTTTGAGTATTCATCTCATGAAGACAACAAAGAATTTCTACTTGTGATATTAGAAGAAAGTGGAGAGCAAGCCCCTTGAATCTCAATTTAGGCAATAGTAAAAATGTCAGTCACATAGTGCAAGGTGCACCTAAAAATGAGATACATCTTCGTCTTAGGTTTTGTGAGTGCCACATATGGAAAGTCTTGTTTGGTTGCATAATATCATGGTTAGTCTCTTTTTAGAGTTTGTGGCAGCCCACCTAAAATTAACCTAAGGATGAGGGCGTCCAATGTCTTCGTGTGAATAAGGATGGAAAATGATGCCATCCTACAACTCCAAGAAGTGCTCCAAATAGAAGGTCGTCCTTGAGGTTAGGTTCTTGGAGGGTGAGATCAAAGTATTTTAGATGTACAATGTGAAGATGGCCTCTTTGATGGTTTATTTTAACTCTTGTTTAGTTGATAGGAGGTGGTCCAACGTGTATTAAGAGTACTTAAATGGGGGTAAATCGTCTAAGGAAATATCCATCCTCTAGAGATTTTAAGATGCCTTTGATTTCTAACCCTGTGTATGTTTTTTGGGAAAGTTGAGGCTATGGCCCTAGAGGGACAAAGAATTAGGTAGGGATATGTCTCTTTCCCAAAGGTCAAATTTGTAAAGGTTTGAACTCAATGTAGAAAGGAGATTAAGATGACATCAAGGAAAAACGGATAGGCTTTAAACTCCTCTTGAGTAATGGGCTTGGTGATCATATGTTTGCATCGAATGATGTACTTGAGAAGCAAGGTTTGGTCTCTCTCAGTCTTGGCCTAGTTAGTTAGCAACAAACTTGATCCTGAAATCTTTGGACTACAAATGGCTGTAGGTCTAATAATCATATTTAGAAGGGGCAACTTGGACAATATGTCCTAAAGTTAGTTCTAGAAACATTGTCTTAAGGAGGTTAAGGGTGCAAGACTCGTTTTTGAGTTGGAGTTGGAGGGCTTGATGCATGTTAACATGAGGCTAGGCACACTAGATCCCCAAATAGGTGTAAGTTGTTGTGATCTAAATCTCTTTCCCTTATAAGTAGGGCTATAAGTTGGAGGAAGCTCTCTTTGATGCATTGAATATGTTTGGATATTTAGACACATAGGAGCTAGTTAAGTTTAACTCAGTTTGATATATCCTTAGGTAAAGTTTGTTTCTTTAGTGTGCTTTTGTAATTAAGTAATCCAACATTCATGATTATCTTCTACACATAAAGTGATTTGATTGTTTATCTTCTTCTCAAAACTAATGGTACTTGATTAGTGGTACTAAATTACTAATGGTACTTGATTAGCATAGAGGGTCATATTTTCATGATCAATTGTGAGAGGTTCATAAGTAAACCATTTTCTTTTTTGCATTATTGTATTTCCTCAAGTGCCCTTGTTTGATGGGGTTGTGGATTGTTTCCCTGTTTGAGGGTTTTAACTATGTAATACACTAGTATATAGATTTTTGCTTTGTTTGTGTGAGAGGTTGCCTTAAGATGTTTGACTTGTGTGTATATACCCTATTTATCAAACATGGTAGTAAAGCCCTTGTGAAGACCCACTTCTGTTGTTGATTAGCATCCTGAACCTATGTCACTACATGCATTAAAGGACTTTTGGATTTTTCTATTTCTGAGCATTTTTGGGCCAAAGGGCTTCATTACATCCAAAGCACAATTTTCAATTGGATATTCTTTTTATTTCATGTGAAAAGGTTTACGCTTGTCCAAGATACATCCATTTGTTAGGATATCTAGACACTTAGGAGTCAGTTAAAGATCAAATTAGTCTAATGTGTCTTTAGGTAAAAGCATAGTTTTAAAAACCAGAACCGGTGACTTGACCAATCCACCTAATAAACCGGGTTTCAAACTGGAACTAGTCAAATCGAGACTAGTCAGGGCTAAATGAACCGATCTTAAAAAAAATACATTAAATAATTAATTTTTAATGAAAAAACTATTTTTAAGATTTAAAACCATGATTCCAAACCAATAGACACAAAATATGCAAAGTTTGCTCACATATATACCATGTAAAGGTGAATATATCAAAATGACACCAAGTGCAATACATATCAGCAACAAAATATATAATCAACGAAGCTCTAAGTGGCCCCTAGAGTGCAAAAACAAACCCTGCAAACTATAGGGCCACTGGCCTACTACAAGTCTACATATATGATAATAGTGATCAACATTATCACTTGAAACTTCTCATGACTCATGAGTCATCATGATCAAACTCAGTTGGTTGAGTCTCGACTCCCAAATTTTGCAACTACTTAAGTCACAAACTTCTGAAAGTATACTGCTCTAATATGCCCTATTACTTCATTTGGTGCTTCACATGGCTTTACAAGGCCTCCTATCCCAGCCAAGTGTTGTTTGAACTTGTTAATACTCCCTCCAATAGATTCTTGGCAATATTTGCAGATCATTTTGCCATCAATCATATCACAATGAGCCCATGCAGTATCCTTGGCTTTTGGAGGCATGATGACTACTACTTAGCTCAAACTCTCTGTTGTTCCACTACTCTAGCAAAAACTCAACACTCTCCAAGCTCCCAATCAAACTCACAAAAACTCCAAATGAGATGTGTGAGGCAAATGAGGGGGTGAGCTCCAATAAAGGCTTTGAAAGGGCGTTTTTGGAGGGAAACAACCCTTATTTTCCCTCCAAAACACCTTGGAACCTTCCTCAATTGCGTTGTGTGGGTCCTCTGCGACCTTGGCAGTGAACCGGCTGGTTTAGGTTGGAACCGACTGGTTTGACCATAAACTAGACGGTTTTGTCCTAAACCGGTCGGTTAGCACCAATTTATGTGATTTTTTGGCCAAGAGGTGGGTTAAAACTGGTTTTTCCGCAGGTTTGACCCAGTCGGCTAATGAGCTGGCCAGTTTGACTGGTTACCGGTTCAAACTGACCGGTTTTTAAAACACTGGGTAAAAGTGTGTTTCTTTAGTATGCATTAGCATTCATCATTGTTGCACTTATTGTTGATATATTATAACTCTGATAATATTGGCACAAACTATCATGATAATTTTCCTCTTTTGAAGTTATCATGATAATTTATGTATATCACGAGATGAACCAAATTATCACTTTGTTGTTTAGAGTTACGGTTTAAGAAGTCGGTTCAGGGTTTTCAATCTCATTTTACAAATTTTGTTTAGGGGGTTTGAGCTCTGTGAAGAAATTTCAACCCCCACTCCGGTTTTCAGTTTTCCTTATCACTCCATGCATTTAGTTTTAAATCCAAGCATGATAAAAATTCTAAAATCTGGAAATGAAAATATTTTTCTGAAAACATAAATTTAGAGATTTCACAACTGCTGAAATTGCAGAAGTAAAACACAACAAAATTATGACAGCCACACAGAAAATAACACAGTGATTTTTGGTCAATGTGACCCTAGAAAAACCCCCTACAACTCTTGGGGAAAACCAGTTTGAGAGCTCTTCTTTCTTTCTGAAAATGCTTTTACGGAGAAACTGAAATACACAGTAAAAATTTCAGCAACCACAAATTACAACTTATCTTGATTTTCGTGCTTGAACTCCATGTCGAAAATTGTGCTAATCAGCAAACAGCCAAAACATAAATTTTTACAGCAATAAAACAACATTAAATGCTGTACAGCCAGCCTCAGAAAATGTGCCTAGAACTTGCTGTCCCTCTTCCTCGATTTCTGTGCCTTTCTCCTGTTGTACGGTTTTTCCTTGGGATGCATGCCAATAAATGTTGCTGTCCAGATTTGCTGAAATGTCTTTTTGTTGCTCTCCTTCACTTCCTCACTGCTCATAATTTTCTCTTTGCTCTCTCTTTTCTTTCTCTCAAATGCTCATGAAAGAATGAATTGATCTTTCCTCCTCTTCTCCTTTTATTCTCTAAATGCCCTTTTGGGTTACTGTAAGATCTAATGGCTGAGATTCATTTAGATCTAGGGATGAGAATAAATGTGCATTTAATTCTCACTTTATATTTTTTAGCTCACACACTTAAATAAAGACCCACTTAGCCTTTTATTTCCATAGTCACTTTTTCACTTTCTAATTCTTCATTCATTTTAATAAAGTCACCTTTAAATTAAAATGTAACTTTACCACTTATAAAGTCACTTTTAAATTAGAATGTAACTTTACCACTTATAAAGTCACTTTTAAATTAATTTGACCTTACCATTTATAAAGTCACTTTAGGAGAAAAGTAAAAATAAAATTTGGACATTTTTCCCTAGGCCAAAGATCAAAGCCTTAGGGAACCACTTGTCCTCTGGTACCTAAATTTTAACACTCCCTCTTACCGAGGAAAGTGTTCCTCACCACTCCCATCTTGTCTTTGAAGTATGCATACTTGCCCCATGGTAAGGCTTTGGTGAAAATGTCCACTACCTACTCTTTTTTGGAAATGTACTCAAGCTTGACAGCTCCCTTTTGGGCATAGTCTCTAATGAAGTGATACTTGATCTCAATATGCTTTGACCTGTCATGAAAAATTGGATTCTCCATGAGTTTTATGCAACTTTGATTATCACAGTAAATTACTGAAGGTCACAATGCCTGACCAAATAGACCAAACAACATCTTGCGAAGCCATATGGCCTCACAACTAGCCAAACTAGCAGCCATATACTCTGCCTCAGTGGAGCTCAATGCAACTGACTATTGTTTCTGGCTGATCCACGACACAACTGCCGAACCCAACCCAAATCAGCACCCGAAAGTACTCTTCCTGTCTGAAGCACAACTCGCCCAATCTGAATCTGTGTACCCTACCAATCTCACTCCATCACCCTGTCTATAATCCAAACCAAAATCCACAGTCCCCTGCAAGTAACGAAGAATGTGTTTTGCAGCCACACAGTGCACTCTCTTGGGCTCACACATGAACTGACTCATAGTGTTAACTGCAAAACATATATATGGTCGAGTGTTGACCAAATACATCAAACAACCAATCAATTGTCTGTATAGAGTAGGATCCACCAACTCGGAATTTGAAGCGTGAAGCTTCTTCCAATTAGTTATCATAGGTGTAGACATGGGTTTGCAGTTCTCCATGTGAAATTTGCTAAGAATATCCACAATGTACTTCCCTTGTCCCAGGAAGAAATGGCCCTCCTCCTGCCACACCCCCAATCCCAGAAAATAATGCATCAAGCCGATATCTTTCATCTCAAACTTTGAAGCAAGATCTCTCTTGCAGCCCTCAATGAGTCTCTCTGCACCAGTGATGATCAAGTCATCAACATACAACACCAGAATGAGAGCCTCCTCAACCACCACAATGAAGTATAGGTTCGGATCAGCCTCACTCTTTGTGAAACCCAACTGCTGCAAGTATGTGTCAATCCTCGAGTACCAAGCTCTAGGAGCTTGCTTCAGGCCATAGAGTGCCTTTTTCAATCTGCATACATGGGACTCCTTCCCATGCACCTCAAAGCCCTGCGGCTGCTCAATATAAACCTCCTCCTGAATGAAGCCATTGAGAAATGTGGTCTTCACATCCATTTGGTGGATCGTCCAACCCATCTCTGTTGCAATCGATATAAGGGAGCGAATAGATGTATATCGAGCTACGGGAGCGTAGGTCTCCTCATAGTCAACTCCCTCTACCTGTGAGAACCCTCTCGCCATAAATCGAGCCTTGAACTTCTCGATGCTGCCATCCGCATCATGCTTTATCTTGTAGAGCCACCTAGAAGTAACAACTGATTTACCTTCAGTCCTCGGCACTACCTGCCAAACACTGTTCTTCATAATAGAAGAATACTTCTCCATCATGGTCTCTCTCTAGACCTGCTGGTTGGCTGCCTCCTCATAACTAGAAGGCTTGGAGTCAACAATGCTTGTTACCAATGCCATGTAACTACAAAACCGCTCAGGTGGTTTACTCTCTCTAACTTGTCTCTTTGGCCTAGCAACTGATGTGGCCTCGCGCAAGGTATCTTGAAGTCACTTGGGTTTCCTCTTCCTTCAGCATGCTTCTCCCATTGGAGTGAAAAAATCCTCATCATCATCAGAAGCCTGAATTCCTGAAGGCTTGTCAACTGACCTCATGCCTAAATCTGCGTTTGTAGATGTAAGTACCGTGCGCACTATCCATTAGTGGACTACCCTGTGAACTGCTCTGTGCACTGCCTTACATGCTGCCCCAAGAACCACCCACCTGACTCTGAGAGCCACTGTTCACTGATGGACTTGACAATGTAATCGATGTACCTCATGATCCCTGACCATTGGATCCCTGTGACTGGCTCAACTGCTCATGAGGGTCAGGTGACTCTGGATACTCTAACTCCTGTGACCTCTTGAAGGCTCTCTGCTCCTCGAACTTCACATCTCGCCTGACAACCACTTTCCTTTGCGCAGGAATATAAATCCAATAAGCTTTCGAGGTCTCGCTATAACCCACAAAGATGCCCTTGTTTGCAGTGGGCTCTAGCTTGGTGCTGTTCTCCTTGGGGACATAGGAATATGTAAGGCACCCAAAGATACGAAAGTACCCAACATCAGGCTTCTTCCCAGAAAAAGCCTCATCCGGAGTCACATTTCCCAAGGCACGATGTGGATTCCTGTTCTGCAAGTACACAGCAGTGTTGCAGGCCTCCACCCACAAAAATAAAGGTAACCCCTAATCATGAAGCATGGCTTTGGCAGCCTCTGCAATGGATCTGTTTTTCCTCTCTGCAACCCCATTCTGATGGGGGTAGTAAGGAACTATGAACTCCCTCCTAATGGCTGCCTCAGCACAAAAATCAACAAACTCACCAAGGGTATACTCCCCTCCATTGTCCGACCTGAGGACCTTGATCTTCCTACCTGTTTGGGTCTCCACAAGAGCTTTGAACACTTGAAACTGCTTGAAGACCTCACTCTTGGTCTTCAAGAAATAAATCCAAGTCTTCCTGGAGTGGTCATCAATGAATAAAACATAGTACTCATAGCCACTCAAGGATACATGAGACATCCGACCACTCACATCAGTATGAATCAAGTCAAGGATCTCGGTCACTCTGCTGTCACTACTGGGAAAAGGGGCTCTGGCAAACTTCCCCATAGCATATTATCTACATACATCAAGGTGATCAGAACTGAAATCTGGCACACCAGTGGTGATCTCCTGCAATGTACTCAAGGCCCCATGATACATATGCCCCATCCTGCGGTGCCAAATCTCACACAACTTTTAACTGCTAGATCCGCTGTCGGTCTTGTCTCGGGTGCTGCTACTTAATGCCATCAGGGGCTGGAATGAGAACTTGTACACCTTGGCATGGCGCACACCAATCTCTCTAGCTGAAGAAGCTGGAGTTCCCCTAGGATATATAAGCACCTGCCCTCTCTTGAACAACACATCATACCCTCTAAGTGCTGAGACGGATATCAGGTTCTTCTTCATTCCAGACACATATAGAACATATGACACTTTCAAGGGAGGTTTGGATCCCCTATCAAATGTCAATGTCCCCACACCGACTACTCTAACAATGCTGTCATCACCAAGTACTACCTCCATATCAATATCACCCTCTGAAAGCTCTGAGAAGTACTCTCTGACTCTTGTCATGTGGCGGGAAGCGCCACTGTCAACATACCAAATGCTAGAAGATGCTCTGCTAGTAGCGGGGAAGGCACACTCCCTCTGAACTTGTATGGTAGGTGATCCTGCACTAGTGGCCTCACAAGCTATGAACCCAAACTCCTGATCAAATCTCTTTGAGAAGCTCTCTATCTCTAAAGAAGCTGCCATGGGTTTGTCTTTCCCTTCTTGTTCTTCTTCTCCGGACACACAACAACATAGTGTCCCAACTTTTGACAATTCCAACATTTGACTTTGGAATAGTCCTTCTCCTTGTTCTGTTGCTTGCCTTTACCTTTGCTTTTGCCTCCACTGTTGGAAGCTTGCTTCTTTGCTCTGCCCTTCTTGCCTCTTGCTAACAATGCCACATTGTAATCCTCCTCCACCTGTTTGGCTACCCCAAGATGGTTCTTTCTGATCTCATTCTGAATGCAATCATCCCACAACCTCTCCCAATCGGGAAGGTTTTCCCGTGCAACAATGACATCCACAAAATTCTCCCAAGTCTTGGGAAGATCATTCAAAGCAGTTCTCACCAACTCAGTGGGTGCAATGATCTCACCTATGGCTGCCAACTCTTTTCTCATTGAAGTGATCTTTGTGAGGTATGCTGTAGCACTGTTAGCCTTAGCCATTTTAATGGCCTTCAGTTTTTCCTTTAGGACCATTTTTCTGTTTTCATTTGAGCTCTGGTAAAGACTGGTCAAGGCTGTCCACATCTCATGTGCATAAGTCTTTCCTCTCACATGAGGAATGACATGGTCTTTGATTCCTTCCAGAATCAATCTTTTTGCCTTAGTATTCTTTTTGTTAAACTCTGCCAACTGTACAGGGTTAGCAGGGACTGTTACTGGGTTCTGTGTGGTCTTTACCATAATGCCCTAGACTTTTGCTTCCTCAAATATGCTTTGGATTCTCTCCTTCCATGCATTGTAGTTGTTTTGCCCATCCAACCTGTGTTCAACTCTCAAACCCAAAGACATGTTTCACTGTCCTACCAAACTGAAATTTTCAAATTTGTGGTAAAGGTTTCTGTTTTCTGTGTAAAAATCAGCGTGCTATAATTTACACTTTGCTGTCCCAAACTGCACTTTTCAGCCAACCAAGCTCTGATACCATGAAGAAATTTCAACCCCCACTCCGGTTATCAGTTTTCCTTATCGCTCCATGCATTTAGTTTTAAATCCAAGCATGATAAAAATTCTAAAATTTGGAAATGATAATATTTTTCTAAAAACACAAATTTAGAGATTTCACAACTGCTGAAATCGCAGAAATAAAACACAACAAAATTATGACAGCCACACACAGAAAATAACACAGTGATTTTTGGTCAATGTGACCCTGGAAAACCCCCCTACAACTCTTGGGGAAAATTAGTTTGAGAGCTCTTTTTTATTTCTAAAAATGCTTTTACAGAGAAACTGAAATACACAGTAAAAATTCCAGCAACCACAAATTACAACTTATATCAATTTTCGTGCTTGAACTCCACGTCGAAAATCGTGCCAATCAGCGAACAACCAAAACAGAAATTTTTACAGCAATAAAACAACATTAAATGTTGTATGGCTAGCCTCGAAAAATGTGCGCAGAACTTGCTGTCCCTCTTCCTCGATTTTTGTGCTTTTCTCTTGCTGTACGGTTTTTCCTTGGTATGCGTGCCAATAAATGTTGTTGCCTAGATTTGTTGAAATGTCTTCTTGTTGCTCTCCTTCACTTCCTCACTGCTCAGAAATTTTCTCCTTGCTTTCTCTTCCCTCTCTCAAATGCTCATGAAAGAATGAATTGATATTTTCCTCTTCTCTTCTCTTATTCTGTAAATGACCTTTTGGGTTACCTTAAGATCTAGTGGCTGATATTCATTTAGATCTAGGGATGAGAATAAATGTGCATTTAATTCTCACTTTGTATTTTTTAACTCACACACTTAAATAAAGACCCACTTAGCCTTTTATTTCCATAGTCACTTTTTCACTTTTTAATTATTCGTTCACTTTAATAAAGTCACATTTAAATTAGAATGTAACTTTACCACTTATAAAGTCATTTTTAAATTAGAATGTAACTTTACCACAAAGTCACTTTTAAATTAAATTGACTTTACCACTTATAAAGTCACTTTAGAAGAAAAGTAAAAAATAAATTTGGACACTTTTCCCTAGGCCAAAGATCAAAGCCTTAGGGAACCACTTGTCCTCTGGTACCCAAATTTTAACACTCTGAGGCCAGCGTGACCATTTTCCATCAAGAAACAAGGGGAAATCTATAGTTTTCATTGCCACCAACTAGGATTTTGTGGAGTGGTGATCTACTCCAATCTACCCTATACTTATTCAGAGGCATGTAAAAAAAATATGCATTCATTTTATTTTTTCAAGATTTAGTGTAGGGTTTTCCATGTCCATTAGATATGCCTCTTCTTGCCCTTTTTTTAATGTGAAATTTAACACTTACATAGCTATGGTATTTTAATTGCGACATTCTTGAGTTTTTTGTGGATTTGGATTATGAATTTCCCCATTAGTTTTGCATCGTAGGTTCTACAAAATGGTAAAGTCATTGGACCCAATGTGGGAGTATGGTGAACCATTTGAGGGTGACAATACAACAAAGTTGAGTTGCATGCTATGTGGTGTGAGACCCAAAATTCAAAATTGTATTAAAGCTCTGAAAATAGTTGGTGAAACCCTAAATTGGGAATTTAATAGGGTATAATCAATATTACTCTCAGATTATACTACTCTGCAATATATGTACATAATTTATCAATTTTACTATTGAGTACCAACCTGGGGTTCTGTGGTTGAAGATGTCTCTACTTTGTTGTGGCTCTCGCTCCTGCTCCTGTTACCAATACGACCGAAACCTCCCTGCCAATCTGAGCACAACTTTAGTACCCAGCTCCAAAGTACTTCAAATTCGAAGTACTCTGGCCCCTGTGCCCAAAACTTCAAGAACGATTGTGAGCTCATGCTTCCTTCTATCATTGACATGGAATTTCCTACTCTCTATAATTCTCCAAAATCCTCTCCCTGTTATGGCTTTCTTCACTCCCTTGTATGTTTAATTTCATCATCTCCCAACCTCTTTGTTGTCCGCCTCCTTCCTCCACCACTCCCTTATTTCCCTTCGTTGTCATCCTCCTACTACCTTCTCGACCCTTCTTTCTTTTTGGATGGAGGTGGTTCTATTTTTAGTTTAAATGAATCACTTTTAGGTATTTGATAATATTTTATTAACTTTTAGTTTCTAATTCAATTAAATTGTTTTGTTCATATATTTAAATAAATTACTTTATTTAAACATTTAATTAAATTCTTTTATTTAAATTAATTAATTCTAAAATTAATTAAATTTTAATTTATATATTTCGTTATCTTTATTTTTTATATATATATATAAATATATATATGAATGACTAATCTATATATATATATATATATATATATACATATATATATATATATATATTTTTGATTTAAAAGATTAGTCATTCATATATATAAAGGTGGTACACATATCAATGCCCCACTCGGTGTATTTACTATATTCTAGTGAGTTTAGGAATTTATTTCGATAATAGATTCATCAACCTAAACTTAAATCTTTTTCAATATTACCTAGTAGGTATAGTAGTGCAATACTTGCGGTTCATGCAAATGCAACTATCATATGGATGTCCCATATGTATGCTAATATTCACATTCTGTTTGTAATTGTAGGGCGGTCATTACATACACCCCTCTTCCAAAAATTTCATCCCGAAGTTAGGGTTTATATAGTAGTGCAATACTTGCGGTTCATGCAAATGCAACTATCATATGGATGTCCCATATGTATGCTAATATTCACATTCTGTTTGTAATTGTAGGGCGGTCATTACATATACCCCTCTTCCAAAAATTTCATCCCGAAGTTAGGGTTTATATAGTATAACGATAATTGCTGTAGGGTTGAGTATAATCATGTAAGGATTGTGTCGTGTGATTGAGATTTCATTTATAATTGTGAGGACACTTTAAAATTTGAATTTTGAACACCTATTGGTTTATAATTTTAATAGTCAAGCCCTGCCCCTGCCGGCTTCCAAGCTATTCTAAAATCATCCTATCCTTCCTAATCTCTTCCGCTGCCACCTTATCCGTTCTATACTAGAATATGCCATGGCGTCAGTTATACTGATCTAACCATTCATAAACCCTAAGAGTGTTAGCATCGATTATATTGCTCTGATTGCCCAGTAGGTACCCGGCATTCATCATCACACGTCTAGGGGAGCGTGATTCACACAATCCTCCCATGACTCTAGGTTTTGGAGGATAAACGGTGGGTGATACCTCCACCCCTCCTAGTGGGGTCAGGGTCAACACCCTATTATGGAATCTCCTTGAGTCTCAATTGTTCTTGAAGTTTTGTCATCATGTGGCCGGTTTGGTAACAATGTTATCTGCAATGTAAACACTTGTCCACACATCATAACATATGTATAAATATATTCAAAATAAATTGTATTTAAATAACATTTTCTGTGGATTTCACATATGTTTCAACCTATAATATTGATCTTTATGTTCACATAACGTACTTGGCCATATCCAACCCATATATCTATAAGTTAACTTTCATATTATAATGTAGTCATTCTTTTATTTCCATCTCATCAATCATGTCGATATGCAAATTAAAATAAAATTATAGATATCTCATCCATAACATAATTCATAATTTGGATTTCATAGCAAGGTTAATCACATACTAAATTTCGTATTGGTATCCATATTCCAGCAATGTTAATTAAATAACATATTTCATATTGGTATCCATGTACCAACAGAGTTAAGCATATACCATGTACCAGGAAAATAAAAATTCATTTTTTTTACATGTGATAATAGTCTTAAGTATCAACTAAAAAATAAAGTAAATATATACAAGATAAGGTTTTAAATTCTTCAAAATTAGCACAAGTTAGGGTATTTCTGACATATGGTCTCAGTATCCTTCCAGATAGCCGATCCAGGGTTGTACTTGTCCCATTGGAGTTTAACTTGGTCTACTAGGCGATTTCTTAGTTGTCGAACCCTACGTTCCAGTATACGTAATGGTTTGTCCGAAATGATTCCCTTGTCCGAAACTTGCAATTCCTTCTATTGAAGGTTATGGGATTTGTTAGCTATGTAATGTCATAATACATATACATGAAATAGATTATGAAATTTATGCACGTGGGGTGGTAGTCCAAGATGATATGCGACATGTCCAACTTTTTCCAGAATTTTGAATGGTATAATAAATCGGAGTGACAACCTTGCTCCTTTTCCAAATCAAATGGTGCTTTTGTTTGGTCTGATGCGAATGGAAACCCGATCCCCTACTTCATAATTCCTATTTGTCCTGTGGGCGTCAACATAACTCTTTTGTCTATCTAGTGCCTCTTTTAATCGTTGCCTAATTTGTTTTACCTATTCTTCCATCTCTTGAATTAATTCTGGTCCCACTATCCATATTCCAGCAATGTTAATTAAATAACATATTTCATATTGGTATCCATGTACTAGCAGAGTTAAGCATATACCATGTACCAGGAAAATAAAAATTCAATTTTTTTACATGTGATATTAGTCTTAAGTATCAACTAAAAAATAAAGTAAATATATACAAGATAAGGTTTTAAATTCTTCAAAATTAGCACAAGTTAGGGCATTTCTGACATATGGTCTCTGTATCCTTTCAGATAGCCGATCCAGGGTTGTACTTGTCCCATTGGAGTTTAACTTGGTCTACCAGGGGATTTCTTAGTTGTCGAACCCTACGTTCCAGTATACGTAATGGTTTGTCCGAAATGATTCCCTCGTCCGATACTTGCAATTCCTTCTATTGAAGGTTATGGGATTTGTTAGCTATGTAATGTCTTAATACATATACATGAAATAGATTATGAAATTTATGCACGTGGGGTGGTAGTCCAAGATGATATGCAACATGTCCAACTTTTTCCAGAATTTTGAATGGTATAATAAATCGGAGTGACTACCTTGCCCCTTTTCCAAATCAAATGGTGCTTTTGTTTGGTCTGATGCGAATGGAAACCCGATCCCCTATTTCATAATTCCTATTTGTCCTGTGGGCATCAACATAACTCTTTTGTCTATCTAGTGCCTCTTTCAATTGTTGCCTAATTTGTTTTACCTATTCTTCCATCTCTTGAATTAATGCTGGTCCCACTATCATTCGATCTTCTAACCTGTTCCAACTCAAGGGTGTTCTGCAAGGTCTTCTATATAATGCTTCAAATGGAGGCATTCCAATTGAACTGTGGTAACTGTTATTGTATGCAAATTTTACTAAGGGCAAGTACTTTTCCCGGTGTGATTGCTGGTCCATAATGTTCATTCTTAGCATATCTTCTAGTACTTGGTTCACCCTTTCTATTTGTCCAGCAGTCTCAGGATGATAAGATGTACTTAAATTTAATTGAGTTCATAAGGCTGACTGCATACAAGTCCATAATCTTAAATTGAATCATGTATCTCTATTTGATATAATCTTCTTAGGTACTCCATTAAATCTTATAATTTCATTTATAAATACCCTAGCTACTTTAGCAACTTCATAGGTATCTTTTACGGGAATAAAATGGGCACTTTTCGTTAACTTATCTACCACAACCAGAATGGCATTATGATTTTGTGGAGTAAGAGGTAGCCTGACAATAAAGTCCATAGAAATTACCTCCCATTTAGTCATAGGAATGTCATGAGGTTGTAGGAGACTTGTTGGATGATAGTGGTCAACCTTCACTTGCTGACATTCGAGATAGTTTGCAATGAATTGGATAATATCGTGTTTCATGCCTGCCCAAAAGAAGAGTTTTTTTATATCAACATACATTTTCTTTACACGAGGATGTGCACAATATAATGCTCTATGGGCTTCATTAAGGATGGTTTTTCAAAGGTCCCCACTATCCGATATGTACATCCTTCTATGGAATTGTAAAATTTTATCATCTTCTAATTCATATCCCTCAAACTTAGGTTCTTTTGGATTTTTACTATCCAACCCGGATTTCATTTTTCAATATCAACTGTCTCTCAAGAGATGTTCTAGTACTTGTTTCCTCAAGTCTACCTTGATAGGTATGAGGGAAAAGATCCTTGCTCTTTTACTTAGAGCATCTACTACTACATTCTGTTTCCCTTTGATGTATGAAATTCCAAAGTCATACTTGCTTAAGAATTTGCTCCATTGTCTTTGCCTGGCATTCAAGTCTCTTTGGGTAAACAAATACTGTAGACTTTGATGGTCGCTTTTGAGCATAAAGCTTCTCCCTACCAGATAGTGTCTCCATATCTTTAAAGCTGGCATTACAACGGCTAATTCTAAATCATGCATGGCGTAGAGTTCTTCATGAGGCTTTATTTTCCTTGGGGCATACACTATTATGCCTCTATCGTGCATTAATACTGCACCTAATCCTTGCTTGGATGCATCAATACACACAATAAAATTTCTGTCCATATCAAGTACTCGCAATATTGGTGCACTGGTCAACAATCTTTTAAGTTCAGGGAATGCTCTATGACATTCCTTAGTCTATTCATATCTAACACCTTTACACTGGATTGTGTTGGAAAATGTTACTAGGTTCAGTCTTCATGTAATATATTTGTCAAAAGAAAGTGAAAAAAAAATTGTTATTATTTTATATTGAATTATTAAAGCATGGGTTTCATGCTTGGGTCAAATGTATAGGTCAAGTCTCCATTGTAGGCTTTAGGTTATTGTCAAAGGCTCCTCCATCAAGTCATTGTCTTCATCAAGTCACCAACTCGAAGTATTCAAGTCAGCTTCAAATATACTATCTACAAGTTAGCTTCAATTAACATAATTCAAGTCGGCCTAACCATAAAATGGAGACACAACTATTCATAATGGTCATGTCGGCTCATTTATGATAGGAAAACTACTATATATACAAGGCTGAGGTTTTCGCATTACCCACCACATAACAGTTCGGATTTCAAAGTAGAAGTTTCGGTGAGATAACAAATTCAAGCAAGTTCGGATAAGATCTCAGAGGTCATGTTTCGGTGCTACTACAGGATGGGAGTTCAGAGAGATCACATAGATGATCACATCAAAGAAGATTTCATATAAATCTCAGAGGAAAATTCTCGGTGCTATCTCATAGATCTCGAAGTTATCTCAAGGACAAGGCCTCAGTGAAATCTCAAGAAGAATGTTTCGGTGTCTCCACAGAGATAAGATCTTGGTATCATGACAATGATGATGTTTTAGTGGAATCACAGTGAGGAGATCTCGGTGTCATGACTGTGATAAGATGATGTCTTGGTGCAAATAAGATGGCAAGTATTCAATGCAATCATAGTGAAAGAAGGATGACTTGATGGAGGGAGTCTAGACTAGTTTGTAAGGGTCATGGTCATCTTATCCTGATCTAATGAAGAAAGAATTTTGTGACTGGGTTTTCCCCTCGGGGGTTTTTCCCTGGTAGCGTGCCTATATCTTATGTTCTCTTTTATTTGTTTCTTGGCGTTAATCTTGATGATAAGAAAAGATAATTAAAAGATCAAATACTAATAATGAAAATATCACATGTTATTGTCATTAAGAGGAAAATCGTTTTAACTGCCACCTATATGGATTTTCCAACATGGTATCGAAGCTATGGTCATGGTCAAAGGAAGTTTTAAGAAGGGAAGTTTTGGGCTAATGGAACTAAGATTACAGTAAGCATATTAAAGACACCTAGAAGGAGGAGGTTTGAATGAAAACAAGTTCGGTGTAAATATTGTGAAAATTCCTACACTCAAGGAACCCCTACTGCAGCAAAACTGAGTTTACTTCTCCTACTTGATTTTAATATACATTATCAAGTTATTTTCTGAAAAATACTGAAGTAAATTACTTCTGCCGCCTACACCAATTTAATTTGATTACATGAAACAAGAAACAGAGCAAAGAACAAGATACATAGTACATCGTTATTTTTGACAAAATAGTCCCTGAAAAAACCCAATGCGGGAAAACCTGTGTAGCAGCTCTGAGGGTTTTATATTATTAAGTAGTAGTTCTGAATACAATGCTGGTTTCCCTCTCGACAATCCAGTGACAGAGAAAAATATAATGTTGGAAAATTGAGTGAGATTACCTCACCTCACCCAAAAGTTTTCGGCTGATCTGGCAGCAAAACTAGCTAACCTCGACTATCTCTGTGTTGGCCCTGCCTAGGCTCTGTGTCAGCTTTACAGGCTCTGCGCATTCTCTTCTGCCTCCTAGAGCTTTTGCGTCAACCACTCTCGACTGTTCCAGCGGTTCTGGATTAGTGCGTGAGGGCAACCTCACTTTTGCGTTGGCCCTTCTGTCTCTGCGTCAAGACTGCATGGGCCCAGACTGGCCCAACACCAGTCCCTCTAGACGTTGCGCTGCGTCCACTAGTGGTTCTCCACCTCTCTATCTAATATTCCCGAACTATCCCCGCCTCTCTGCTGCAGAATGATCACTCAGTTTGAATTTATCAGCTTCCTAGCCCCATAAATCGAACTCCAGATCAATTCGTTCTCTCCATGTGTCTTTCTAAATGAACCCCAAGCCTCCTTCTTATACTTTTTCTCGTTGAGACTTCAACACCCGAGATTAAGTCTCTAATCAACGACTAAGATTAAAATCTTGACTTGATCCACTTTCTGGATCATTCTCACCCATATTTTGATTAATACTTTAATTTTCCTAAGTTTAGACTTAGGAACCCCATTAAAAATATTAATTATTTTAATGAAATACAATTTGGGCAGAATTTCACCAAATGGTTCTGGGTTCTTTAGAACTCATGTGCCTTAGCCTCTCCACCAATTTTCATGGCTAGAGCACATCCAATGCTACCAAAAACTAACACTCCCTCTTAGCGAGGAAAGTGCTCAAGCAACAATGTCCAACTGCATGTTGCTCTGTCTCTGAAGCATCTCCTTTCCGCACTGTTTCTGCCACCAACACTGTGCTGCTGCTGCTACTGTACTGCTGCCCATGACACTGTTGCATCTGTACTACAATGCCTTCTGCATCTGCTGCTAACACTGCCACTGCTAGCTCTACACTGCATCATTTTCCAATTGTTGCTGCCCAACAACGGAAAAGCACCCCAAATTTCTGAACAATCTGTGTTCAACATAATACCATGTGAATGTTGGAATCTGACTGCTACTAGTCTCTGACCCTCTGAATCTTCTGCGCTGCTGCTGACTTCTGCACTGTGCCATCTACACTACTGCCAGCCTTGCTCTACGCTGATCAGTCTCTAGTCTCAGGGTACTGCATCTGTCTCTCTAATCAACCCACTTCATCATCTGACACTAAGTCCATCTCGCTACTGTTGAATTTCGGGCTCCCGTAGCAAGGAATTGATCCAAGAGGTGGATTTTTCATGGATCTTGCCCACATGTAGCCCTCCTGACTACAGTTCTATATCGCCCCATTTCCCTCTTGGAGATGCATGGGCACTCATGGCAAACTCATCTTTGTCAATTTTTGTTGGAGCAACCTTAGGATCATGTTTCTCATCCTTATCATTTTCCTTCAAAGGACATGTTGACCTTGCCGCCTACACCTACCTACAAGTCAGTGAGAAAGGCCTTCAACCCCATAAGGTGTGGTTGGTGGCAAGGAACTCAGAGAAGGGTCTATCACACTAATCCTGACTCTCTTTGTTTGAGCTATCTCCTAGGTTAGCTAAGTGGGGTGGTCCCTAATGAAAAATTTAGTTAAAAGATGTGAGTTTCTAAAGAGTGTTATAGTCAAAATGGATTACTTTTAAGGATTTATGAGCAAATATGAAGTGAGCAACTTGAAATAACAGTGCCAATCATTAATATGATTAAAAACCATAAAACCAGTGCCTTATAAGGAATTTGCTCAACAATTTAAAGATATATTTGCTCAAGGTAAAATGCAATGCTTTCAAAAGAGAAAACAAAGTAACCTTGAAATGAAAATAAGAATTGTTAGCATAAGATATGTAAGATACAAAATGCTTTTGAGATAATCAACTTTATAAATCAAAACATGTGAAACATATCTTGCCAAAACCCAAAAATTAATAATTAGCTTGGAAATGTAAAAGAAAGGAAGTGCTAAACCAAGACATCAATATGCAATTAGTCTTGAAACATGAAAAGAAAACACTTGTTTGAAATTATTACAATACTTGCTTTTGGAATAGACTTTGCATATGAAAACTCAAACCATCAAGAGACAAGCAAAGTAAATGTAATGGAAAGTGCTCTTGGTTAATTTTATTAATTAGCTCTATAACAAAATTACAATTTAACTCTTCGATCCTCAGACCTCATCCTCGCCCAATGATATGGATCTCACAGTGAGGAGTCAATAGAGGAGTAGAGGATCTCTAAGATGTCTACTTCAACCAACTTATGTTGGAGGTAAAATTTTAATGAGGTTTGGGGTTTTCCTACACAAAAATGCCTAGATGAAATGCAAATTGTGTTAATTCCCCAAATTAAAATAATGACACATGCAAATGTTTCAAAGAGATTGATTTGCAATGCTTGAAAATGAAAGTGTTCAACATAAGTTGCAATTATAACTTCATTTGGAGGAATAAAGTTAGCTTACAAGTGTTGCATGTGTTTCATCAATGAATTAAAATGATACAAGTAATTTGCTTGAAAGTAAAATGTGTTTCAAATAGACAATGACAATAAATTGCTCCAATATTCAAGATAACAATTTAGCATAAAATTGAAGCATGTATTCAAATGCTCATGAAACAATTTACCAAGGTAAATGGAAACGAATCAAAGTTTGTTAGGAATATAAAATGTTTGCATGTAAAGGATGAATTGCCCAAAGTAAAGTGTAAGCTTGTACCTCCAAGCAACAATGAGAAAGAAAATGCAAAGCTCAAATGAAATTGGAACAAACTTTAACTTAATGAAATGTGATAGTGAGGTTGTGTAATTCCCAATTAAAGCATGCATGTAAGTGAATGAAGTATGAAAGCTTAAACCATGGAAATGTCAATCCACCCAGGAGAAGCCTCCTCTAAATGGGGAGATAGGATACCATGGAAGAAATCCCAAGCTCCCACAAGCAAGTTAGATCTTTTATTAATATTACAGTGAGAAGAGGGCCTTTCAAATTTCTCAACTATATTTCAAGGAGAGTCCTCACAATAATTGCTTGAAACTTGGACACTAGATCTCTTTTCTTGAGAAAGTAGTGACAAGATCTCACAAAACTTATGCAAGGGAAACGAGGTGTGAGTTTCCTCCAAATGCTCACGACTTAGAGAGGAAAATGGGTAGAACTCTAGTGAACTTGACTTGGCCAAAATAAGCCTCAAAAGGGCTCACAACATCCTTGGAAATCGAACCCCCAACACTTGCCAAAAGGTCCCACAAACACTTGTTAGATGTTGCGGGAAGTTGCTCTTCAAAATCCGCCACACAAGAGTTAGCAAACAATCCAAACAATGGTTGCAAAATAAGTTAAGTATTAATGGAAAAATTAGTAAGATAAAATGTATATGTACAATTATAATTTACAAAAGGCTAAGCTAAAGAGTGAGAGTAAACTTTCGTCTTTGCTTAGCCATCTTCAAGCTCTAAGATAGCAAATGAAAGAAATAAAGTATATATTTTTTTAAAAGAGATTTAAATTTCGAGGTTCTTGGCTTGTGTACAAGCTATGTGTCGAAATCCCTGCAAAACCACTTTGTAAGATAAGACTAAGAAGGTTCAAAGAACAAATGAGAGCTTCTTTAAGAATGTATCAAGAGTGGGTTGGTCTCTCCAAAGACATCCCCTCACGCTTGATTCTGTAATCCCAACAAGATTTTCCTTCTACAAAACTTCAATCAAGCATTAGTTCTATATAGATTTAGCAATAAACAATGATAAGAAAGTCTAGAGATTTATTTAAAACCAACTAGAGCATTCTATACTTAGAGCATACTTCTAAATCAAATGTCAATGCAAGATAGCTCTACATGAACAAATCTGCAAGAGCATATGGAAACAAATTAGATCAAATCGTAAGTAAAAAGCTATGTTGCACGAAACTTCAAAGAACTCGGCGTTTTCGTACCCGAAACTCCAAAACTCGGTCAAAACTCAGCCATCATGCAATCATATATTAGATTAATATAGACTTCTTTTTCCTTTTAAATTGTCATATATGGGTCTTATTCCCTTTTTTCTGGCAATATAATGTGTTATTCACTTATCTTTATATATATATAATATATATAATATTTTCTGGCATTATGTGTTATTCACTTATTTCTTATTTCTAATATATTATATATATATATTTTCTGCATATAATTGTTTTCACTTATTTCTTTATTTCTAATATATATATAATATATATATATATAATTACATATATTATTATAGAAATAAAAAAATAAGTGAATAACATTATATTGCAGAAAATAATAAAATATATATATATAATATATATATATATAAAAAATAAGTAATAACACATTATATTGCCAGAAAAAAGGGAATAAGACCCATATATGACAATTTAAAAGGAAAAAGAAGTCTATATACATATATGACGTTTCTGCTGACATTTTGGCCGATGTTTCCATTTTTGGGAGGTGACGTTTCTAAACGTACCCGTTTCGGAAACTTTGAAACGTTTCGGCGTTTCGTGCAACTTAGGTAAAAAGAATTATACCAGTGATCAACAATTCATCACACTCCCAAAGGAGGAACACCTCATGAATGAAACCCCAAAGTCTTGATTGATATTTCTGAAAGTGTACAAGGCAGCAATGCTTCCACAAGCACAATATCTAGTAACAATATGATACAATGTGAGAGCCCATGGCTCTATTATATAGAAAGTTGGGAGCAAATCCCAATGAAGAATGACAATGACAAATGGCATTGGAGCCAATCCCAATGTAGAAGTGATTAAACAAGTGGTATGAAGTGACAGCCCCAAAGAGAAATTCGAATTTGTTGAATGGAGCTCCAATGCCAAGTGTAAAAATCGAATTCTAGCAAGTGGACATCATTTTCTTCTTCCCTTATGTGCCAAATTCGAATTTTATGGTGGAATGACAAGTGTATATGGGTGGTAACCCATGTGGGAACAATTTCCCACAAAAATCTCCACCAAATATTCTCCCAAATCTTCCCAAATGTGCATTAACTTCACAAATTCGAATTTCCAAGCAACTTTTTCATTTAATGCCAGAAATTCGATTTTATTTGAGCACATGTCCTTTCCTTGATTTTAGAAGTCCACATCACCTTGGGACTTCACTTTAACTCCTCCATAATTTTCCACCTCATTTCCACAACATTTAGCATGTGTGGATATTTATTTTTCTCCGTTTATTTAATTTATGGCTTAATTAATTGCCAGATTTCCCATTAAACTTTGGAAAAGTGGGTTTTGAGGGTTTAAAACACATTATTAACCCCTCAAAGTATGTCATAGTAGAAAGTTGAGGGTGAGGTGTAATTTTGATTACTCATACCCCATACAAACTTTTCTAGACGACACTTATTAGAATTTAAATACTTATTTGCAATTTTTGACCTGTTGGAAATCTACAAAAATTAAAAAATGACTACATAGACCTAACCAAATTCCATGAGATTTTGTGTGATCTAGTATGGTAATATACATCGACTCTAGACACTAGGATGTGTCAGGGGCTCAACCTTCAAACCGTCACCCTGACTTTGGGGTAAAATGTGAGTGAAAAAACCTAAAAAATTATCCGCCTTTGAAAAAGAAAGAATAATTAACCAGATAAAAAACACTCCAAGGTGTACTCGTTTGTTGATCGAGTCTCAACATCCTAGGCTTGTTACAGACTCAAAACTCATCATTACTAGTATCACTTATTACAATTCCCTGTAGGGTGTGGAATCTGGGTACAAGAAAGATGATGAGAAGATAGAAGTAGAGTTAAAAAACTCTATTCACTGACGATATCTCATGGTACAAGTGTCCACTGGATCATCCTTGGGCATGGAGTCTTCATATAATCATCAAGTACCACTCCGGTGGTCAACATGACATTTGGATGCAAATTGGCCCATCTCGCCACATCTGAAACATTTCACCTTCGAAATGTCTTTCTTTCGCTTCTGCTTCTGCTGTCCCTTTGATGCTAGAGTCGCGTTCTCCTCCTCCTTGGTCTTCATGCCACTCCCACTGCTGCCACCGAGGTTGACCTTAACCTGATCCCTCCTTAATTCTTCTTGTTGAAAGGTTGCCCACATCTCCTCCCATGAAGGTAGCTCTCCTTGCCTTATATACTTTGGATGAAGACTTGCTATTCATTCGAGACTCCATTCAGGGCCGTTCTTCCCATCGTGGTAGACCCCACTGTAGCAAGCGGGTCTCTGGTGTCCTGAAGACGTTGAAGATAGGAGTTAACCCTTTCTCCCTTTTGCATCAATGTCCGCTGCAACTTTTGTTCTAAGTACATCTTCCGCTGTTCGGAAGAACCTTCATACAGTGAAAACAAAGCTTCCCACATTTTTCGGGCTGTATCTTTGCCCTGTAAGTGTGAGACCACATGATCTCAAACTCCATCGAGTGTGAGCCTCTTCGCCTTTCCCTGATCGGCCTTGTACTCTTCTTCCAATCATTGTCCATGAGAACAACCACAACACTCTTGACATAAGCTTTGAGATCGTACTCCTCCAGAATAGCTAAGGTTCTGGTCTTCCATATGACATAGTTGGAAGCTCCTTCCAACCTATCCTAATCTCTAAATCCATGTGATGCCATCTCGCCCAAACTGTCGAACTAACTCCTCTAGTCACTGTGCAGCACTGGTTTGCTGCTTAGCAAGTGAAAAATTCGAACTTTTGGCGAGAAAAATCCTTTGAGGAGAAAATTCCACTTCTATGTGTGTCTTCGCTCTTTTCCGATAGATTTTTGCGCCGACAAAAACTACGCCCTTCAAGCACTGTGCTGAGGCTCTGCGTGATTCCCTCTACCTCTGTAAGCTCACGAACTAGAATACCTCTTTGTCGACTCTCTCAAAGAGAGATTTCCTTGAAATCTCTACTTTCCTAGCAAGGATTGTGCAATCCCTTCAAGGGGATTCAAATTGTTGCCAAATGCAGCGATTGGCATCTTTACTCAGCATTGGATCTGCTCTTTCTGTTTCAACATCAATGCTCTGATGCCATGTGAAAATTCCTACACTTAAGGAACCCCTACTGTAGCAAAACTGAATTTACTTCTCCTACTTGATTTTAATATACATTATCAAGTTATTTTATGAAAAATACTGAAGTAAATTACTTCTGTAGCCTACACCAACTTAATTTGATTACATGAAACAAGAAACTGAGCAAAGAACAAGATACATAGGACACCAAAAAATCCCAATGCAGGAAAACCGGTGCAACAACTCTGAGGGTTTTATATTATTAAGCAGTAGTTCTGAATACAATGTTGGTTTCCATCTCGACAATCTAGTGACAGAGAAAAATATGACAGAAAACGAAGTGAGATTACCTCACTTCACCCGGCAGTTTTCGATTGATCTAGCAGTAGAACTGGCTAACCTCGTCTATCTTTGCGTTAGCCCTGCGTCAACCTTATAGGCTCTGCGTCAGCTCTGCGCAGTCTCTTCTACCTCTTGGAGCTTCTGTGTCAACCTCTCCCGGC
This sequence comes from Pinus taeda, assembly GCA_000404065.3. Classification (NCBI taxonomy): domain Eukaryota; kingdom Viridiplantae; phylum Streptophyta; class Pinopsida; order Pinales; family Pinaceae; genus Pinus; species Pinus taeda. The sequence goes on from APFE031186514.1 coordinate 207,805, forward strand.
TATTCTGGTAGCTCCCCGACAGTTCCAGAATTCTACATGAGGGCAACCTCACTTCTATGCTGGCCCTTCTGTCTCTGCGTCAAGATTGCATGGACCCAGACTGGCTTAGCATCTGTCCCTCTAGATGCTGCGCTGCCTCCACTAGTGGTTTTCCGCCTCTCTGTCCAGTATTCCCAAACTATCCCTACCCCTTTGCTGCAGAATGATTACTAGTTCGAATTTCTCAGCTTCTTAGTCCCATAAATTGAACTCCAAATCAATTCATTCTCTCCATGTGTCTTTCTAAATGAACCCCAAAGCTCCTTATACTTTTTCTCATTGAGACTTCAACAACCGAGATGAAGTCTCTAATCAACAGCCAAGATTAAAAAGTTGACTTGATCCGCTTTCTAGATCATTCTCACCCATATTTTGATTATTATGCATTAATACTTTAATTTTCCTAAGTTTAGACTTAGGAGCCCCATTAAAAATATTAATTATTTTAGTAAAATACAAATTGGGTGGAATTTCACCAAACAGTTTCTGGGTTCGTTAGAACTCATGTGCCTTAGTTTCTCCACCAATTTTCATGGCTAGAGCACATTTGATGCTACCAAAAACTAGCAAATATAAAAAAGCAATTCGAGTATAATTGTAATACATTTCAGTAAGAAACAATTCAGATCATTTCAAGATAGGTTCGTAGAACTTTAGTGAAGAAAGATCTTCACAGTTCAGAGATATAATTCTGCTCCACGAGACAGTGATATAATTCATAATATCAAGTGAACTTCGGATAAAATACAGTAAGGAAATTCGTAGAAGTCTCAAAGAATGGGAATTAGTTTGGTATATATTGCGGTGAAGGAAGCTCGGATAAGAGATATATATTTCGGGTCCCTACAACAAAAGGTTCGAATGTCACAGATTGCTCGATGCTACTTCAACTCGTTTTTCTTTCAGAAAGAAAAGTTTGTTGCTATCACAGAGATGAATCTGCATTGAAGTGACTACAGGATTCAATGTTGACACATTGACCTTAACTCGGTGCTCTCATCACAACGAAGTTTTTCGTTGTATCTGCAATCTCGCTACCATCTCAGTGTGATGATATTTAGATGTAAAACGTAGAGATGAAGCCTTCCACAACACCACCATCTTTCAGTGTCATTAAAATTGATAAAGGGACCAACTTGAAGAAAACAAGGAACCAAGTAAGTATTGTTGCTACAACAAGTCTAATATAATCAAAGGTACGGAAAATGCAAGGTACATATATTCATAAGTTTCTTATGATTCATATAATTCTTATTTATAGCCAGTCTAGGGTAAAGATTGTACTCCCTAGATAACACACTAAAATCTCATATTAGAATCTTAATCTCTATCTTCTAGGTTTTACCAGTGGTCTAGGATTTCAAGCAAAAATACCAATGCTGATTGAAAAAGTAAATATCTTGATCTTCATAGGATTCCATCCTCCAAGATTATCTAACTTAAGGGATGAAATCAGATTTTTCGTATCACATGTTCTACTTGAAAGTATGTATTATAGGTCATGGTTTACACTTCCTACAAGGTTTGTCAAGAAACATCTCCAGGTATGTCTTAAACCTATGTGGATGTATCTTGTTTATAGAACAAAAGATCTTAACCTTGGTCTTATGCAAGTTGACTGTCAACTAGTGGAGATTACAAAATTTGGCCAAGGCATCAATCAAACTTTGTAGGCCCTCAATTGAGGCGGCTAATAGGATCAAGTGATTGATGAAGAAGTATAGAGAGATCAACAATTGATGTAGGAGGAAACTATCCTTGTCTTGAATATGCTCATAAAGGAAAGATTCCATGTTGTCAATGAATATTTAATAAAGGGTTGATGGGGGATGCCATCCATGCTTAACAATGATGGTAATTTGAATGATATAAAAAGGGATGTGTACTGTATGAAGGTCGCTAAGTGTCGACTTGTATAATCTCATTGTCCTCAAAATGTCGATCTTTAGAAGCCTCTAGAACAAATCCTCTCTTTGATCCCATGGTAAATGCTTTCCCAATGTCTATGAAGCAACATAAGACTTTCAAATGGTGTCTATGTGTTAGGTTCATTCCTATTGTTAAACCTCCCTCATTTGTTGCCTTGCTGGTGCTCATAACCTAGACACCTCTTGTGATGTCTCTTTCCAAGAATAGATGGCAAGAAGGGGAGCAAAGGTAATATAGGTGGGGGCCTACCTGGTTATGTCATAGAGGGAAGGCCATGCGAAAAAACATGCACCAGTGATCTATGTCTAGGGGGGAGCAGAGGGTATGGTGTTTAGGGAAAGGGTGCACCAAAAGGTCTTAAAGGAGTGGTGGAGGGTTGCATAAAGTTCACAACTCCTTAGTGGGAGGAAAGCACACTTATTATAGTGGAGCAAGTAACGCTAAGATTTTTGAAGATGGGGAGAGATGGAAGGTCATGTGTGAAGGAGAATAAACACTTTAGTGAGGAGAAAATAGATGTTTTTGTTATTAGGCAAGAGGATCCCCCCACTGGTTGAATCCAAAGTTGAAATGTATCAAACTTGGGGTGATCATTTGGTATTTGGGCATCCAAGTTAACTTTCGTGGACCTAAAACATGCAGGAACATGCTTGACATGTGTTTCGAATTCTTGGAACAATTTGGCTATTGTGCATCGATCCCAGATTGGGAATGCCTGTGGAGTGACTTCACTCAGGAGGAGCTAAGTCTCAGTCTTGTTGAGGGTACTACCAATGGCAATAGCAAGGGGTTGGAGGTTGAGAAGGAAGAGGAGAATGTAGCCCTTGCCAATAAGGGAAAGGCAAAGAAAGGTCCTAGCAGTACTCAAAGGGAGGTGAGAAGAAGAAAAAGGACCTGTCGAAAGTCAAATGCTTTGGATGTGGTGAGTTTGGTTACTACGCCACCCAATGTCCCAAGAGAAAGAAGGACAAGAAGGGGTAGCAACAAACAACAACTTTGGCATAGATACATGAGTTGATCTCTAGGTTGGAGGAGTTTGCATTGATAGCAACTATATCTCTAGATGGAGGAGGAGCGTGAAGCTTCAGAGTTGAAGGATTGGGCAGGGTCCGAGGAGGCACAACATAAGACAAGTGTTTCCTCATGGATCGTTACCTTGGCTACCGGGACCCACAATATTTAGTAGCAAGAGGATCGAGATGTCAACAAGGCACAGTTAGATCTTGAGAGACAGTGCAAAGCTAGTTGCAGTCAGATACTAGATGGGTGCAAAGACAGTTGGGTATAATCAGATACGTAGTAGACACAGCGAAGCTAGTTGTAGTCAAAGACTATAGGGACACTTGTATAAGGCAGTTGTAGGGACAGTAGATTAGTTCTCAGTTGCAGTAGTTGCAATAGCAGTAGCAGCATGAGATCAGATGCAGCGTCGACAGTGTTGGCATAAGTGCAGGGTGGCACAGTGCAGTATCAACAACAACGTGCAAAGTGTTTCAGCTACAGGGTTAGCAGATGAATCAAAGTATGCACAATAGCTTGGTGGAGAGTGATAGTATGTTATAGATGTCAGAAACCAACAACAACATGGTCTACCTATAGAGGAGAAATGGAGTGGAGAGAACACCTTCCATGCTAAGAGGGAGTGTTAGTTTTTGATTGATTTGGTAGCATCATAGAGGTGTTCTAGTCTCGATTTAAGTCTAAGAGGCTAAGGAACACAAGATCTCCAAAACCTAGAAAATGTTTTGCGAGATAAGCTTGTGAAACACCTTAATTAAATTAATTAGCCATCATTTAAATATTTCCTAAATAGTCTAACTTAGGAAAAGTGGTTAATGAAAGGAAATTAATTGAGGAGATCAACTTATGCTCTAAAGACTTTGAGAAAATGACTTGGATCAAGTTTAAGATGATCTTAGCCATCGATAAGGATCTAATCATGGCCATCGAAGCTCTAGTGAGAGATTATAAGAGCAAGTTGATGGGATGGAGAAATACACAAGGGGAGAGTGAGTTACCTTGGTAGATCGAGCTACCAAGTTGCAGTGATTCCGCAAGGGAGAAACCTCGAGCGAGAGAGGGGGAGCAACAGATAATTCAGGAGGAGGATTATGGAGAGTTTCCCAGAGGATTTCCAGTGCTGAAGTGGCAAGAAAAGGGAGGCTGAAATTATTCTGTAGAGAGGCCTTGCAACCAGAAACCCTAGTGCGAGTGCTAAGAGAGAGGTCATTTCAGTTGCCGAAGGCCGATAAGATCATCCAGAGGCAGTGGCAGGCAAGACAACTCATCTGGAGCCAATGAGCAAGCTGTGCAAATTGTTCCAAGCCAGGCAGTGCGAGCAGGCCAGCGGAGGCCTAGTTGATTTGCAAAGGGAGAAAAATATCTCGTAGATATTTTGCCAACATATTTGCAGTAGGATTGCCAGTTTGGCATCTAGATTATTGTAATGCTAGATTTTTTTGCATAATAATAAAATAAACCCTCCCTTCAAGGCTTTTCCGGGGATTTTTAGTCCAAAAATATTGGTGCCCATTTTTAGGTGTGTACATATGTTTTTCAATTCCTGATTTTATTTTCCGCAACGTTTTTTATGGTGAAGATTGCAATTGTGAATTATTCGTTAATTGCTGTAAACAATTAAATTGCTAACGATTAGGAGAATAATATCTAGTAATTGCAATCAAGGATTTTTCACATTAACTACTTCAAACTTATGTATATGGATTAAAACCTTACATGAGGGAGTAATTACAAATGCATAATATGACAACCATGGAGAAGGTTAGGTATAAGGCCAAAATCACCAAAACTAAGTTAAAAAGGTTATCTCAAAAAACTTTGACCAAGTTTAGTCAATTGAAAGCCATCTCAAGGCCTAAATTTTGAAAATTCAAAGTGTCCTTCGTCAAATTAAAGAGGAGAATAATTATAGCTTGGAAGCCTAATGGCGAAGGGAGGGGAAATGCAAATATTGTGGAGACAAGTTGTTACCGGGGAATAAATGTAGCAATTGGAAGTTGTATAAATATGAAGATGAAAGAGAGTTAGACACTTCCAAAAGCAATTTTGATGATGAAAAAATAAGGAAAATAATTATCGTAGATGTAGCATCCAATAACATATATCATTGGAAAATTATAAATTGGAAGGAAGCTAAGTAACCGGATTCGTTAGGGAGGGGCCACGTGTCTGAATTCTGCGTGTTGGACATGATTCGCCCAAAAAACGTGTCCAAAAAACATGACACGTTGAATCCTATCATGACATGTCAAATCTTGTGCGTGTCCTGAAAATCGCCAATGTGTCACGATTTTGGACTGCATGTCCTGCTTTCCAGGACTCGTTTAGCAGCAAAGTGACTTCCGCGGGTTAGAAATGGCCGCAATTGCTCATTACAGTCACGCTTTTCATCATTTGGCAAGCATTGTTTGCGCTGTTTGTGAGTGGAGAAGGGTTTGGAGCAAGGAGCTAAGGGAGTAGAGTGTTCGGCAAGGAGATTCAAGCACCATGTAAGTGTATTTCAGCTCCATTTTTTTGCATTTCTTATTCTATTACAGCAGTTTGTATATGATTTTTTGTTTACAAATTTGTGTTTGTTTTGTTCATTTCTTTTACAGTATTCATGGCTCAATCAAAGGCAACATTTAGGGGGCAAAGGAAGGGCAAGAATGTCTCCATTGGAGATGCCCCTCCTCTCCCACTATCATCAGAGTCTGCTGCAAGTAATGTTGAGGGAAGAGTACCACCTAAAGACAATACTAATAAATATCCATTGTGGAAATATGTCACAAGAGAGGATGGGACAAACACCAAGGGAAAAGGAGGAGGCAATGTGCAACGGAGATGCAACTTTTGTCACATTTTTTTCAAAAGCACGTATTACCGTGTGAAAGCACATTTGTTGGCTTTACCGGGTTGTGGGATTGGAGCTTGTAAAGCTGTTTCTTTACAAAAGAGAAAAGAATTGGAAAAGGAGTCCATTGTTGGTATGGAAAATGTGGCTTCAAAATCAAGAAAACCCAAGAATGAAGACCCCCTTCCATTTTTGAGGAAAGCCACGACCAAATTTCCATTTGAGAGTTCTACTTCTACTGGGGGACAAGCAGCAAAAAGAAGAGCACTTGGTCCAATGGACAAGATTTTCCAAAAAGAGAGACGAGAAGAGCTTGATCTCACCATTGCCTTCTTCTTCTATCAAAACTTCATATCATTTAATGTTGCACGTTCACCTCTATTTATTGAGATGTGCTGAGCTCTAACTCAAGGGGCTCCAACAGGGTATATGCCTCCTGGGTTAGAGAAGCTGAGAACCACATTGTTGACGGCAAAAAAAGAGGTGCAAAAAATGCTTGAGCCTATTGTAGCATCATGGTCAACATATGGGGTTAGCATTGTTTCTGATGGATGGACAGATCCAGCACGACACCCAATCATCAACTTCATCGTGTCTTCCTTGAGTGGTCTAGTTTTCATGAAAGCAGTGGATACTCGGAGAATACAAGGATGCACAATTTATTGGTGAGTTATTTATTGAAGTTATTGAAGATGTAGGTGTTGATTCTTATGTGCAAATAATTACAGATAATGCACCTGTTTGCAAGGCTACTGGCATGATTGTGGAAGCTAAATATCCACAAGTGTTTTGGACACCTTGCATTGTCCATTCATTGAACTTAGCACTAAAATCCATTGTTTCTGATGTGCTTTGGATTGGTAACATTATTGAGGATGCACGACATATCCGTAACTTTGTACAAAATATACAAATGCCCTCACTATCTACAAGGAGTACAACAATCTATCATTGTTGAAGATTGCTGATACATGGTTTGCATCTTCATTCATGATGTTGAAGAGGTTGAGGGAGGTCAAGACCGCTCTTGGGTCCATGGTTATTTCTGAGTTTTGGTCTTTTTGGAGAAAGACAGATCAGGCAACCTCTAAAAGAGTGAAGGACACGATACTAGATGATGCTTGGTGGGAGAGGGTAGATCTAATTATTCGGATCATGGACCCTATCATCTCTTTGCTTCGAGTTG